>CM041538.1:16758181-17007296 GCA_023238725.1 Scortum barcoo | reverse complement strand
TATTTGTAAATGGGGGATAACCCTGCCGTGGCGTATGAATATTTCAAAGATTTGAAGGGTACCTCTCTGCCAAAGCTGTTGGCCAGCACTCAGGCAATCTCTCTCTCTCATCACACACACTCACACACACTCTCTCATCACACACACACACGCACGCAGAGAAATACCGTTTTTGTGCCCCCGAGGTAGGTTGGCAGGGATTATCTTTGTTTAATGAATGGGCTACAAGTGTTCATCAACACGGCGAGATTATTGGGCTCTCTCGCTCTCCCTTCTGCGAGCCCTATAGTGGCATATAACTCCAATGTGTGCGTGTGTGTGTGTGTGTGTGTGTGTGTGTGTGTGTGTGTGTGTGTGTGTGTGTGTGTGTGTGTGTGTGTGTGCAGAGGGTGGGTGGGGGCGGGGGACAGGGACAGACCTACACACTGCAGCCAATTAAAATGCACTCTCCCCTGCTCTATCCTCTCCACATCTGCCTCCTTTTCTCCACCAACGAATGGCGCAGAAAAGAAGGAAGCCCATGAATAGGCGCTCATTGAGATCACAGATGGAGTATGGCTTTCTTTTTGCAAGAAATTTGAGAAACACCATTGTCCCCAATCAAAACTCAATGTGTTCGCCTACAATGGTGCCGGCTTTGAGCTCCGCCGCTTCAATTGGCCTTGTTTTTGAAACTTGAAGTGTTCCGCACAAAGACTTGGCCCTCCTAGATGTCACCACCGCTTCGCCTCAGTCAGTGTGTGTGTGTGTATATGTGTGTGTGCATGCTCAGAAGAGAGAGAGAGAGGAGAGAGAGGAAAAAAAAAACACAATTAATATGAAGCTGTAATTACTCCCCTCCACGCCACTGCACCCATTCAGGACCCCACTGGCCCATTTATTGCTTTATCCCATGCGGCTGATAATCCGAATACCACAGGTTTTTATAAGGCCTCTGCAGAGACAGAGTCTGAGGTGAGAGTGAGGGACATTACTATAAATGAACAACGAGCCGATACAGGCCGAGCGAGAGAGAGAAGTTAACATGCCAGTGCGCTGATAAACGAGCCCTATTTGTTTGAATCACTTATTAATAGATCCGGACTTTATGAGCGCATTAATATTTAGCAACAGGCCGAACTGTGTTGTGGGAGTGTTTTAGTGTAAGACTCCTGAGCATTTATTAATACAGTCATTTATATTAAATTATACCTATATGACAAAATTACTATTTGCTATTATCACATTAATAATCATCCAGTTATTTTATTTATTATTTTGGTTTTATTGTATAATTTAACTGTTCTTTTTTTGTGGAATATTTTAAAAGGAGCATATATGTTTTTTTCTTTTATTATCTGTATTTATCTACAGCTCTACCGTTTACACATCTATTACTTTTCAACATGTCTTTAATGAGAGCAGGTGGCACATGCAGAGCCTCTCCATCAGCGCCCCCTGCCACAGCCTGCGCGTCACCAGCCGGGATCACGTCAAAAGACGCGCTGAGGAAAAGAGGGGAGGTTTGTTATTTTTGGAATTATAACAAAAATGTATTCGACCACTTTTTTTTTTTTCCTTTATGAGGAAATATTCCCTTCAGTGCTGGTTGATTTCCAGATGGTTTTTAAATCTAAAATTAAATCACTTAATGACACTATCATATGATGTTATCGGCACCCTAAAAAGGCGTCAGCTGTCTCACTTTGTTTTCTCCTTATTATTTTTTTTTTACTTCTAAAATGTCGTTATTTGAGGAGTGTCGTGCATGAAAAGCACTTGGATTCGATCAGGGATGTTTCTCACAGCAAAAGCAGAGCAAGATAAAGTTAAAGAAACTGAACAAAAATATAAGAATAAATGGCAGCGTTTTGTGGGAATTTGTTGAAACATACAAATCTATTAGGTTATTGTCTATGAAAATGTGACATCGGCAGAAAAACTAAATTACTGACTTCCTTAAAACATTTTTTTAATCATTGTTGTCAATCAAAGCTTCAGAGAGGAGCCGCATGTGTCTCTTATTAAAAGATCAAAAGAAGTTGACCCGATAAAACTGTATATTGATGTCTGGAGCCCATGTCAGACAGCACAGAGACAGGAGGTGAGACATGGCTCTGCTCCGACTGACACACTGTGATCACTTTACTGTGCTTTAGAAGAAAGAAGAATAGGTTTTAACAATTACAACAGCACAGAAGGTATCATTTAAATTTAAAAGACTGATGTTTTTGTTGAGTGCACTTTGAGTGTGTGGGTATTTTTTTCCTCCTTGTTATTTGTTGATTGATTAATTAAATTAGGCTGGTATAGTTTCTCAATTTCTTCAGTTGAAAAGTACCATAAAGTTAAAGGAATTTAATTTGGCATTGCAGAAAGGAGGCGGGTGGGGGGACTGATCTTTTGAAATAAGTGTACATGTTTAAGAACTGAAAAAGGATCAGGGCCTTCACATTTTAGCCTTTTAGGAATTTAAACACCATTTCAAAGCCAGTTTTTTTTAAAAAATCAGATGGGCTACATGGCTGCAAGGAAAATGTGTTTTGTTTTATTCAAGATAAAACCCAAAGTCTTTCCACGTCTATTGTGTCATTAACAAACAGTACTGTGAACAGGGAGAGACGGAGAGGGAGAGATGACCCTCCCTTTGTGCCCACCCAACAGTTTAAGCTGCATAGATTCTGTTTCTTTGGGCAGGGCCGGCGTCTCTGAGAAAGTAAACTCGGGGTGACCCTCCAGGTTAGGCCAGTCTGGGATACGAGCGGAGATCCTGTGATTCAGGGAGCCGCCGCGCTCTGAGATCTCTGTGGGTCCCACTTCAAAAGGAGGGAGGAGAGATCACTTGTGTCAGGAATTTTGTTTCCTCGCCAGTGGGCTGCATTCTTGACCCCGGCGGAGCTGGTTAAACATCATGGACGCTTTCCTCTTTTGTCGCCAGAGAATCAGGACAGCAACCTGATGTTGCCACCACTGAATCTGTGGCAGGGAAGCCGACGGAGTAATCTCATTACCACACAGACACTTTCTCATCCCCCAGTGTCAGATTAAAGGGGTGCCACTCAGAAGGCGCTGATTAAGACATCCAGCCAAAGTTTGACTAATATGTCAAAAAAAGAGACACACTTTAAATACTGATGAATTCTTCTTTATATGAGAAGTATTTGCCATTAAAAAGTGGGTTTTTGTGCACTTTAGCCTCTTAAAAAAAGACAAATATTTATGGAAGACAAAATTCTGTGGGACACTTTGGGAAGAGTCAAATTGATTTTACTCTCAAAAAGATACTGAATGTGTCATTTGTAATTAATTATTTATTCATTTGAAATAGTGCCTCATTACTTCCTTATGTGAAGAGGCCCACAACTGATCACACCATCTCCATTATGTGAAAGAAAATAATCAACACTGAACTTTTCTTTTAAAAATAATTACGCTCTGTTTTCAATCTTTGAACTGCAACAGGAAAAAGTACTGATTCATGTAATACGTTGTCAAATTCCTGTTACACAACTGTCCCTCACACAGTGATCAACCTGATTTTCCCAGTGAAACAAAAACCAATGGTGACAAGTTTGGTCAGGTATGAAAGAGGAATACCATAATGTCTAATTGACACTTCCGACCTGATCACTGTCATCGGCTGCAGCAGCACAAAAGGAACATGCCTGCACACATTAAATTTAAAAAAGCTGCGTGATAGAAACTGTAATCTCACACTTGAGAGGAGCTGCACTATGTACACCGTTCCCCAAGGAAGACACACACTGACAGATCAGCAGAGATGCACCTGTCTTGTCTCTTGCATAAATGCAGCCAGCTTCACGCTCACTGAGCTCCTCGCCCTGCTCCGAACTCGCCCTCGCCCCGAGCTGCACAAGTCTGTGCGGCCAAAACACACACACACACAGAGTACTCTACAGCTGACTCAACCAAGTCTCAGTACCCTATATATATCTAAGTAATAAAAACGTCATTCACAGACACACTTACAATTTGCCTTTCAACAAAGTTAAGCATTTCCTTGAACTAAACTGGGCTCCAACTCTCACTGGTCAGATTTAATTCCCCACTGATTTTCAAGGTCTTGTTTGGTAGACCTGAGGGACTGTCCATTGCCATGCGTTTGGGGGAAAGACAAGGTAATGATCAAGATGAGTTTTTAACATTTGTCAAGTCACGACATCTTGGCCAAATTCCCATCACATGTAGTGACGATAGCAAAAGATTTATGAAGATTTAGCACAACACTTACACCTTGACTAATCATATGATGCTTTTAGCAGAAGTTCAGGTAATGAATCAGGCATTCATTTGCTTGGTTAAAATGTTTTTTAGGTGAAGTATTAGTGCAGGATATTTGAACTATGTTACCTGTTATGTCTTCTTTCTGTCATTGCAGTGAACATTGCTTCATCACATCCATCACTCTCACAGACAGCCAGAGTCAAGGCCACGTCTATGGCTCCCCAGGGAGATCTCTGGAAAGGCTGCAAATTTGCCACAATACATTGATTTCATGGACGGAGTCAATGCCAAAGATCTTATACATGTTTGAATAATAAAAAAAAAATGGTATGTCCTTGTATTCAAGTATTTTCAAAACTTTCAAGATCTGGCTTTCACGTTTTGGGGCATTTTCAAAGCTTGTGTGAAATTGTTTAAAATGAGGTTTTTGCCATACCTTGTTTCACAATGATGCTTAAACATCACCAGCTAAATAGTTTTTAACGAAAGGAAATGAGAGACAGAGAGCCAAGGGAATTTGTCCTGCAGTGCTTCTTTCTCACTCACTCTGTCAGTATCTTCATCAACATCGCTTGTCTGGTCAAACCCAGGGAAGTGTGGCTGGCTGAGCACATTAGCTTGACTCATTCCTTGCGTGAGAAAAAAAGACGGCCACAAAGAAACTGACAAACAAACAGTCACGCGTGAGGGTGGTTGCGCGATATACTCACCGTATGTATCACAGTACAACTGCCATTACCAGACAAAGCCGCGTCGTCGAGAGTGACCTTACAAAACAGTTTGAGACTTTTCAAAGAAATAAACACAGCAGGATTTGACGGCAGTACTCACGGAGAGATTCAGGAGATAATTGTCTATTTCACCCACAAGGATTAAGGTGAAGCTCACAGAACTCCCATTTGAAAGTAGAGTAACTCAAAACAGCTTAAACAGACTTGGTTTCCCCCACCTGTTTAATCTAGATTAATCTAAACCTGTAGATTTTAACTACTCTGGGACTAAAAGGGGTCTTATATTGTTCCCCTAAAGAGACGGAGTTCAGTTTATAGAGAACATAAGTATATACCTCTGAATGTGTCTCAGTCTGACTGGGACCTGGGTGAGAAATTATAGTTGGAGATTTATTTAGGAACATTGATTAATTTCACTGTTAATAGCTTATGGAACATTTCATTATCAAGACTTATTATAGTCTGACAAAAACCTTCTACTGCAATTGTGTTTTTTTTTATTGGTCACAGCCAATCGATATTCTTAAAATAATTAAATAAATTATAATCCACTTCAGTCCAACAAATCATCTTGATTTTATTAATCACTGGCTGCATGAATTGGAGAAAAATAAATTAAAAGCTGTCTTCATTTAAATAAAGAAGAAGAGGAAGACATATTTTAAGCAGCTAAATAAAGGAGAGTCAACATCCTCAGTTTGTACTTAGTCAGAACCTCATAGTCCACTGTTAACTATGAAAGAAAATAAATATATTATAAGAAATGGCATTTCGGTGCAGCTCTCTGAACCCCTGTCCAAATCTATTCCTGTCCCGCCTCATTATGTGTGCACATCCAGGTGCTGTGCACTGCCTGCCTGTTCACAGTTTGTTTATGACATTTGCTCTGCTGGGGTTCTCAAACTTTGCCTTTAGCTGACAGAGGATCCCTGCTACAGATGGGGGGCTAAGCCTGCGTGATCTCTCCTCGCTGAAGGCAAGAAATTAGCTGCGGTGGGGTTGATATTACCAGGTGGCATGTGAGCGAGAATATTAAAACATTTGTTAAGAGACGTATGCAAAAGGTCTGCCAGTGGTAACAGAGATGTGAAGATGCATATCTAAACTCTGCTATCTGTAATGACTGAAGCTGGACAAGACTGGCACTGTGTTTGTGCTGACTGAGATCAAATTCAGAGTACTGCAATGTGTGAGCTTCTTGTTTTCAGCTCAGAGCTCAGACATTAATAAGCACTTCTTTTGACTGAGCCTTTTGTTGCTCACTAATTTGAGGAAAATGACCCTCAAAGTTTGGAGAGAAAGATTTCAAAGCAAATCAGAAAACCTCAGATCTGATAATACTGAACTTTCTAACCCATATTTGTTTAAACAATCTAGATCTTCCATCTACTCCAGACACCTTAAAATAAAGATGTATATGCCCATGATAACAAACCCTTGGATAACTGAATATAAAGAAAAGGAAATCACATTCTTAAATCATTTCAGGAATAAAGACTGGTGTGTGTGCGTGTGTGTCATGACGTGTTTCAACAGATTTCCGGCCGAGACAAATTGATGTTCATATTCATATATTTTATATAATGTATATCAAACTAAAACTAATACAGCATCAAACTTAAAAAGGATCAAGAGAGAAAAAAAAAAGAAAAAAAAGAAAAAAAAAAAAGAAAACTGAGCAATCCGTTGGCTTGTGGAGCAGTGGATGTTAAAACCAGGGGGAGCGGAGGCGGAGGCAAGCGGGTGCTGCAGACGCTGCAGGTGTCCCATCACGTCTCATCCCCGTGGCAGACAGCGGACGGAGGGGTGCAAAGGGGGCGGGTCATGGGGCAGGGGAAGGCAAGGAAAGGGTGGGGAGAGTGTAGTTTGGGAAGGTTGAGGGGGTAAATACATGTGGAGATGAAACAGCCCAGATCTCTGCCGGGCAACGTCTCCTCTTGCAGTTTATTTTATTCAATGTTTTAGCATTTTTTGGATTTCAAACACAAAAAAACATGTTCTAAAAAAAGCAGCCTCGGTGTGTTTAATGTGGAAACAACGGGGAACGAGTCTATGTTTTGTTTTTTTTTTTTTTTTTTTTTTTTTGTCCTTTGACAAAGATTCGTCTTCTCAGTCAATCAATGCCATTTTCGTACTGTAGTTTATCTGTGTTGTTGTGAGAGAAAACCATGACACAGCAGTTGGGAACGTGAAGTTGTGAAGTGTGAGTGAGGTGTTTGTGTGTGTGTGTGAGAGAGTGAGAGAGAGAGAGAGAGATTTGAGGGGAGGTGAATGTTTGGCTGTGTGCTTGTGATACTGTCTTTGCTCCTCTGTGCAACACGTGTACACTGGGCATTCATGTACCACGACCAGGCCGAGGGCAGAGAAGCTTACTTGCACTTGTGTCACTGGATGTGCATGCCAGTGTGTTTATGTGCATCTGAGAGGATGGTTTTGTGTGTTGGTGTGTTGGTGTGTGTGTATGTGTGTGTGTACTGTAGGCCCAGACTGGTAGGGCCCATGCTCGGTGACTAGTGTGTGTCCAGCCAGTTCATCAGTCAGTCAGTCGGTCCTCTCAGCTAGCAGAGGGACTGTTCCTACTCTTTAGCCTCCAGGAAGAGCGTCTCCTGAGGAAACAGCTTGGCCTCCAGCAGAGTCGAACCTGGATCCAACTGGGTGATCTGAGAAGAGACAAGGTGAGGAAGTAGAGGGAATACATTAGACCATCACCTATCAAAAGGTTTCATGCGAGGGCTGCAACTAATGATCATTTTCATTATCAATTAATCTGACATTTATCATTTTCTCAATTAAACAATTGCTCATATGTGAAAAACACCCCTCCCAACTTCCCAGATCCCAAAATGTTGTCCTAAAAATCAATTGTTTAGTTCAACCAAGAGCCCATAGCCTGAAGATATTAAATCCACAGCGTTATAAAAACTGCAAATTCTGAGATTTGAGAAGATGGAACCGGCAAATCTGGAACCAGCAAATGTTTGGTATTAAAAAAAAAAAACAATCATCAAATTTGTTGCCGTATCATTTTCTGCCAATGGACTAATCCATAAATTGACGAACTGTTTCAGCGCTACTTAATGCCTTACTTTTTTCTCCTGTTTTGGCCTTCCATCCACTCTGGGTGGCCATTCTCCAAAACCGTAAGAGATCTTAACCAATGTGTGCTCAGCAAAGTGGTTAGAAACACCAGTCTTATGACAGTGGGGCAATGCCACACAAGCAATTAGGTTTTAATATCTCCATATCTAAAACATTCAAGTGGTGTTTTCAAATCCACCCATAGTAGTGTGGACAAAGCCTCAGTCATCCTGTGCCCTTGGTGAGTGTCTTGCCATATATGCCCTGCGATCCAGACCAGAGAACAGTGTAGCTTTACTGCAGAGTTCATTAAATCTGTGTGTGTCTGTGTGTGTAAGAGAGTGTGTATTATTCTAACATCATGTTTTTAAAAAAGTCCAGGCAGTAATTTGAGCAGCTAGAGTTTTGTTTCCTTAAGAGGACCGTCAGGTTTGTTTTCTTAAAAAGGCTCCAATCCAGAACAAATTGACGCAGGTTACAGGACAGTGGAGTGTGTGTTGCAAAAGCTTTGGTGTGTGTATGTGTATGTGTGAGAGAGTGTAGTGGGGACTGAGAGGAGAACGTTGTGTTTTTGATGGCTGATAATGACTAATTTCAGCTGTGGCAAAGGTTGAACAGGAACATAACTGATGGTGCAGAGGAGAGAAACATTTATGTGTTAAACACTCTGCACAACAGCTATTGTGTAAAAGCAGAGGAATAACGCAGTACCACCCACAACGGAGCTGATCGAGTTAGCGGACATGAAGGGGGCCTGACCTATGTTTTTTTTAAAACAGGACAATATGACTCTCTGACACCCACCACCGCCGTGAGCCTCTTAGCTTATGTGAGCTAATCGCTGGAGGGGTTGTGTTACATCGGGCCAATCTAACACCTGGGTTGAATGGGCGAGGTGGTGTGACACCGAGATGTGTCCAGGGCTTATCTGATGACTGCTGCGTCAGCCCCTCTGATTAGGGCTCCTATTCTAACCTCACAGTGGGATAATTAAGCAGCTCCCTGTACCTGCTGTAGAAGGTCGGAGGGCGAGTCGGCGTGGTAAAGGTCGACCTCACAACAAGCAGAGTGATAGGTCTGGGACAGACTATTGTAGGGAGTGAAACGTGAACTCTGACCATGAGCTGAACCACAGCTTCACTTATACCACCTTCTGTAGAATATATGACTAGTGTCCTATGAGTCTTTTAAGTGTTATAACGACTGTTTACAAATACTAATAATTAATATAAATATAATAAAAATACAAATAAAAATGAATAATAATTAAAATTAATAATGTATAAAGCCAATGATTAGAAGAGGAACTTTCATTTAGTCATTCTGATTTAAACTACTCTGTAATAAACACTGAATCCATGTTAACATCTGAAAAAATGTTATTTGGGACCAAACTAATTGATATGGGTAAACATTCAAAATAATTTAAACAATCTACACATTTAAACTTGTGTTAACTACTAAATCTGTCAACCCACAGGGTGTTCCAGGGTGAGAAAAGAAAAGCAAAAAAAGGGGGAATTAGGGGAAGGTGAGGAGAACATATCAGCATCAGACAACCTATCCATCTCCCATGGGAGTTTGAAAATGTCACACCATGTGCATGTCGGCGGTCTTTGACTCCATGTCCTTCATCTCCTTGTCCTCATTTCAACGTGTTATTCAGACTCTTGACTTTTCAGCGGGGTCCCTGGGAGCCTGGTGTGGGCAGGGAGGGGCTGCCACATCAACCTTATGCCCCTCACCTAGTCAGCTGCCTCATAGCACAGCGGGGAGCGAGATGCCACGAAAAGAGGTAAAATGGTGTGCGTGTGGGTGTGTGCATGTGTGTTTGCTGCAAACATATTCCATCCCAACGGTGGAGGGAAGAAAAAAAAAAAAAAAACTACCAACAGGGCTGCTGCGTTCCTTTTCCCACCTCAGGAGCAGCGCGTCGCAAATGGCTGCCATGCTAATGAACCCGACAGGCTGTTATGACACCACAGCATCAGGTAGGAGTAAATGAGGCTTTGGGGTGGAGCAGATGTGTGTGTGTATGTGTGTGGACGTGTGTCTGTGGACTACATATAAGCGTATGTGTGTGGATGTGTGTGCTCTTAGTGAATCTGGGATGAGAGTTTGTGCTCGGGGCGCACAAGGGAGCGACAACGGGGGGAGAGCAGCATCTGACTCTGAAAAAGAAAGTAGGGAAACAAGATGCCACACTGACACAGGAGACGGGCGCCATCGGTGATTGTTTACATTGTTATCCAATTAACAGACCATAAGCATGGAGGCATCTGTCAACAAACAAAGCTGTTGTTTTTCCTCTGCTCTGCCTAAGCCATATTCTCCCCTCCTGTGCCTACACAGCCATGCATACATACATACATACATAGATAAGACAGACACAATCTAGCTCTCTGCTTTGCAGTTTGTTTTTAACCTTGAGTCAATATAATCTTCATCAGCCAATTTAGATCAATCAGCTGAATTAGGGAACCATCGCATTATTTTAAAAAATGAAATCAATTTTAAAGATTTTCATCTGACTAAATAGCATTTGTGGAAAAAAAACGTTTTCCAGTTGTTAATTAAAAATACACAAATTAACAGAATAAAAACTGAAGTGAACTCAGATTGTCTGAAGCAAAATGTAAAGAGATAATACAATATCTGGAAGCTCCGCATTAAAAAGCCTAATTTTAAAACTGGAACCAATTAAAAAGACAGATGGTGTTTCTCGGCAATCTTTGATATTTTGTCTTTATTTCCCTGAAAAATTGTGTGACATAAAATAATCAGCTAATATCACCCCATGTATTTTGGCATTATCAAACAGCAGATTTCAACGGTTAAAACCACATAATTAGCACTTAATGTGAAGTTTAAAATAAATACCACAGTTGTAAGTCACTTGATTCAAATGAATAAAACACACTGATAACAGAGGGGGCGACACTAAGCAACGCTCCACCGTGAAAGAAAAGAAAGGGAAAATAAACACAGGCCCTCAAGATGTCCGTTTCCAACATAATCAAACGTGCAGCTGAAATAACGCATTTTTAATGAAGCCATTACAGGCCCTACTATGTTAATTAAAACCAAATAACTTGTCTGTTTTAAACTAGTGTTGTCAAGTGTTTATTTGGCCAATTACAAAAGCAGTGGGAGATCATTATCTGCTGCCAGGAGCGTTGACAACACGTAGAGCCGGGGCGTGAACAGAAAAGAACAGACCAGAATTCGGCACTTCAAAGGGAGAAATGCGCTGCACAGACTGGACGGGGGTAGGACTGAGGGGAAAAACAGAAAAACGAGGGGAAAAAAAAGAAGAGACCGAGCAAAGTGAGAGAAAATAAAGAGAGATTATTTTACGAGAAAAAAAAACATTTATACTGGTATTTTTTAAAAGGTGAAAAAGAAAAGGATTTTGGGGAAAGAGTGAAAAGGCAAATGGAGAAGGATACAAAGGCTGGAGAGCAAAACAAAAGATGTAGAATTGCAAGAGATGGGGACTGTGTGAGCAGGGAAGGGAGGGGGGCAGGAAGGGAAGGAGAGAGGAGGGAAATGGGAGACAGAGGGAGGGAAAGCTGGAAGGAAGAGAAGAAGGAAAGGGCTGGAGGTGATGAGGAGGCTGAGGTCCTCAGGGTAAAAGTCAGCTTTTAACACTGAGGATTCCCTCTAGACATGTAAGAATACTCTGCTTTCAGTAATATAATGACTTGAGTCTAATGTGTTTTTCCACAAGAAAAATTCAATTTCCTCTTAAAAAATTCAGAAAATCTACTCCTTCATCCTTCTTGAAAAATCCAGAATCAATGAATATTGTTCAGTTTCAAAACTACTGGACCCAAAATGTCTCCTGCTTCACTGAAAAGTCTATTCTCAGCGTTGAGATTTCGAGGCTTCACATCACACAACATCACAAAATCAGCTTGTACGTCCTCGTGTCGAGCTGAGACTTAGGGTGAGCACAGAGAAACTTTTCTCCCATCAGCAGATGAATGTGAAAATAGCCTTCTACTGTCAAACCCTGCAAAGTGAGGATGAAGAGGAGAGACTTTCAGATATCAAGGAGATACTACTGGCCGGTGTACGTGGCGTAATAGCCACGTTTCACATCCATGCACTGAGATGAAGCCCATACTGCTCTATGAAGCTGTGGGTTTCTGTTATGTGGCGATCGTAAGAACAGTCCTGAGGAAGTGACTTTGAGTGAAACTACTTTTAAAATAAACCGCTGTAGCGCTTCCTGTCGATATGATTCTTTCAGATAGCAGGACAAGAAAAACAAAACACATCACCATAACAGATGTAAAATCTATTTCAGTACAACTCGCTGCTTCTTCTGTGCCACTGTTTATTTTTACTGCATCTCAGGTTTTGTCTAAGAATTATTCGGGCGAATCCACTAACAGACCTGGAAGAAGGATTAGGGGGAAGGTGAAATAGAGTACAGTATCACAGTGAGAAAACTAATACGTTGGTTTGACAGTGTTTGGGTATCTATGAGCAGCCAGGCAGGAAGAGGCGACTGCCGATTATTACGCTGGCAGTCTAAACATGCTCACCGCGAGCCGAGGGAAGAAGACCTCAGGCCTTTCAGCAGTGGTTTGCGCTCAACAAGTATCAAAGGAAAAGGAGGAAATTCTTGAATGAAAAGCTGAAAACTGAAACACTAAAAGTCTCCCCCTCCTTCCTCAAACTCGCTGACAGTCATGAAAACGGAGAAAGGGTTAGTTCCCTGAGCACGGCTAAGCCTAGTACAAATGATGCCAGTGTAAGGCCTGCTGTAGTGCTGAAGAGATAAGCCACTGATACCAAATGTTGAGGAAGAGACTCGGTCCAAAAATTGGAGACTAATAGACACTTATCCGCGAAGCCACAGGAAGGTGGAAAAATCGTGATTCAAAGACATCTGATCTGGCTCTAATGTTTTATCTCAAACTGTCAAAAGCTGATTTAGAAATTGGAATAAACCTGCATTGCCAGACTTGCTGATTCACAATATAACCCTTCTCCTGGTCAATAAGGTTGAAGTTTTAACCAGGAATATTCGACACAACTTCGTTTCATTTTCTCAAGTTGGATCGAGTAGATCCGCTGATTTGTGTCACAGCCGAATGAATGGATATGAAATCAAGCGGGGCTGACGAGGAGGGAAATAGCAAAAGAAAGAGTGACACTGCACAAAGCTGCTGAAAACTAGAAAAGGGAAAGAAGGTTTCAACAGTTGTGCAGTATTACAAATGCAATAGTGGTCTATCCTCCATCCTCTGATCCTGGCAGAGCAACAGTGAGAGCGTCTGGATGGGATGGAGGCTTTCTATGCTCCTTCTCATTTAATTACAACACAGAGCTGCAGGATTAGACAGGGGCCTGTGTTCACAGCCTCATACTGGCACTACCACTGAGCTGCTTCCCTCCTCTCTTTCCCCAAATCTCTCGCCTTTCTGTTTTCTGGAATTATCTCCCATCCTCTTCTTTTTAATATCTTCTCCACTTGTCTTCTCTATCCTTTTCTCTTTCAGACTGTTTCTCTGATTAAATCTTTTCTTTGTTTAAGCTTTTGTCTTCTCTGTTCTCTTTTTCGACTAGTTCTGCAGTCACCATCCTTCTTCTCGCTTCTCTCCCCCTCTAATCCTCCCATCCTGTTTTTGCCGGAATTTCATCTGCGATGCAGACACATCTTTATCTCTGTCTCAAACACATGTTTACTCTTGATTATAAAGAGACAACTGTGAATCCTTTAAGTGACAAAGTTGTGAGCGGGGCATGTGTTTGCTTGAAAATATTTGTGCATGTGTTGAAGTGTGTGATTGTGACGAAATGAAGAGTGTGAGCTACGCGTTAATGTGTGTGTTAGTTTTGAGGTGTTTGTGCCCCAGCGGTCTCTACAGACTACCATGGCACACTGCCTGGGCAAGCCTACACACACACATACATACACACACACACACACCCCTCTACATAACCGCCCCACCCCTCCACATGCACTCCTCTCTTGATTAATGGAAATCCCATTTTTGTTTCCAGCAGCATGGCTAATTAAACTGGTAGTTAAAACAGTGCTCATTAGCTCACTACCACAGTGCGCGGTAACCAAGCCCTCTAATGACTGGTTGTAGCTGGCTGAGTGCTGCTGGGCGTCAGCAGAGGAGCCATAGAGAATAGTACTTTCAGTGCTGACAACTGTATCCTAACTCAGTCATAGTGTACTGTATTCACAATGGACCGATACTAATTAATATTCACTGAATAATTCGTGCGCACAGGTGGAGGGATAAACAGTTGGCTTAACTTGTCCCATCACAGGTATGAGTAAACAAAAGCAGTGCCGCTGCAGCACATAAACAATGAGAACAATCATGGTAAAAAGCAAGAAAAAAACGAAATAATCACTCAGCCGCAACAGATTGTCTAAACTATTGTCCCTGCTGCTCTCCACTCACAGCTGTCGCCGGAGGTTCAGCCCAGGCCCCAAACGGAAAAGCCAATTACAGCTGTGGATCTCTCCAGCAGAGATGTGAGCTGTGGCCGAGAACCCTTCATAACCTGCTGCTACTCAGCAGTAAGGACGAATTTAACACTTGTTTGTGTGGGCACAGAACTGTTATGAAAGACGGCACAAAATGAGATTGGACAATACGGCAATTCAAAAGTCTTTCTCTCTCCACTTGTGAATTTAACAGCTTGGATGTTTTGGTCTTTTAAAGCCTGTTTGCTGGACATTTATAAGCAGACAGAGGTTGGTTATTTTGAAAACAATTGTGAGAATATTGAGGACGAGAGGATGAGATGTGTGCCACTCACATTTCTACGTGGGAAGGTGGTGAGGAGCTTGAACTCTTCAAAGGGGTATCCCTTGGAGGCCACAAAGTCGAAAAGGACCTGGAGCTTACAGCTGCCCAGGAAACGCCTCTCCAGAAACTCGCCACTTGGTGTGCGGATTCTCAGTTTGCTGATTTGCTCTCCAGAGTCCTCTTCGGGCTCGGGCGGTAGGGCCTGTTCCAATGACAAGCGGATTGCCTGCAAGAAGGGGCGGAGAAAATTCAGTGTTTCGGTCAGTACAGCACATAATCACAAGAGATTGTCCACATTTTTATTTTGCAAATGACCTAAGTGTTAAAAAGTAGCTGTGTTGTTTGTAGAGCAAAGGTGTAACACAGGAATATCTTGATTCTTTAGTGGTCATACTCACGTCACAAATAAAAGCTGAGGACTGCCACACAAATTGATGCATGCGCTATCACATGCACACTTACACATGAAAATAAATCAAGAAAACATGTAAAAAACGAAGGACTAATGTGTACCATAACAATTGTTCTAGATATAGGAGTGATTCACAGTTTTGAGTGAAGGCAGAGATGTTTACATACAGGTGCAATGCAGCTGTCATTACTAGGCTTTCCTTTTTTTCCCCCCGTTTTTCTTATTACAAGCCTATCTGCATGACAAAGTCTCAATATACTTTTTTCAGTTTATGCTTTGTTGACTCAGTTCGAGTAATATTGTGACAGGTCTTCATAATGAAAAAGTTATGATTAGATTAATTCTTTGATGAATAATATAAAGGAAGACAAATGTTGTCCTGAATAAATCATTTTTTAATTTTGCTTGTCTATTTGTTGGCACATTAAAGCACCACGATAAAAGACACACAATAATACTGAATAAGCGCAGGACAGGAAGCTTGTGCATAGTCCTCCAGAATATAAGAAAAAAACATGAGATTCAGTAACATTAAGTCTAACAGTGAAAAGACTGCCCAGGTCTCTCTGTGTATAGTAAAATTAAACCAGAGATTCAACAGTAACACTGGAAGTTATGAAGATGACGACACACTATCCAAACACGTATGAAGGACAAGCCAAGACCTTGATTGCTGCTCTGTTGCCTGACATTAATTACAGGATCTTCTTGTCCTGAGAATGTTATTAAATTAGTTGCCCTGTGTCTCACCCTGTTCCCTAAAGCCTGGAGAAGCTCAGAAGGTTGCCAAGTAGCATTTCAGTACGTTAAAGACAGCCAAGGTTTCTCCTGGTGCTTTATGCATTGTTGCTGCCACTCAGTCTGCCTGTTTGAGAAATCTGAGATCGTACCTGTTGAATATCTGTGTCTACCAAAACCAGAGGTAGTTTAAAGTCTTGTTTCATAACAGCTGATCGCCTATTTTACACACACTAAATCCGGTGATACTTTCTTCACCAGGGTGAAAGTGACTTATCTAGCACAAAGACAACCATCCACTATCACCTTCCACCACAAAAGCTAATCAGCTCTCGCGTGCTCCAAAAACCGCGCTTCAGCCACTCCCACGAGCCTTCCTCATCTTTCTGCTCATGCCCCTCACCTCCTCCTCCCCTGGCTTGTTGTTCCTGTTTGGCCAGCCGGGGAGCATATGCTGTGACAACACGCCCCAGCTTTATTTACACACCATAATGCAATTATATTTCATAAGAGTGTACAACAGTAGCTCATTAGCAGCTTCTGGTGTTGGGTGGGCAGGGCAGGGTACCGCGCGCGTGCCGCTCCGCCATCAGCTCCCTCAGGTATAAGAGCTGATGCTGACTGAGTTAAAGGGGCCCCCAGGGACACACTCAAGCACAGTCACACACACACACACACACACACACACACACACACACACACACACACACACACACACACACACACACACACATAACAGAAAGGAAAGTGTATGTGTGTGTTTGTGTCTGTGGTGGTGGACATACAAATGCAGACAGAGAGTCGACCACAGACACAAGCATAAACACCCACAAGTGTGAGGTAGCATCCCTAAAGAAACCACACCTCTGGTCGAGCCTCAGGCCCAGGCTGCTCCACACAAATAATCTCAAGCATCTATCCATCCATTTATCTGCCTCTCTAGCTCCGCTCGGCTAACCGCAGAAAGCAAACAGATGACGGGCGTGGGGGGGGGCGCACCTGACAGACGCACAACTGTATGCTAAGACCCCCTGAGGTAAATAGTCAGCCTACACAGGCACATGAAACACACGCACACTGCATCCCCTTCCCTCGAATTATCAGCTCCTACTTTCATCTCACTCATCTTTGCACAAAGGCTCAAAATCACAGGGAAGGCATTCCCACTAGCATTGTCCTCTCTCTCGTGGCAACTAATGTTTTTGTTGTGTCTGCAGTTTCTGGCATAAACAGTACTAGATTACTACCTCACAAGACAAGAAAAACAAACCAAAACAATTATTAAGTTGAAGGTTAAAAAATAAGTTTACATGGCAGGTTCTTCACCTTTTCAGCTATGAAAACATTTGTTCATGTTATAATAAAAATAACAACACATGGCACACGGCAAAAATGTCTGTAGTAACAAATGGTTCCATCTTTGGCACCTTCTGTTACTGTCTGTTTACAGTAAGTGATAACAGAGTAAGTCAGAAAAGGTAAAAGAAGCAGTGACCACCATGTACTGTTTAGCTGAAGAACATCCATAATTCAAATGCTAAAATCGAATGTCAATTTGCTCAACTGAATAGGAATACCCAGATGAAGCCTGTTTTTCTAAATCAAATATAAATTTATAACTATATATTTGTTGTAGGAAATGTGTCTGATTCAAGCAAATACAAGTAGCTTGTGAGTTATTGTTAACTTTTTAAGTTTTTCTTTTTATATTACTGGTATTTAAACTTTTGTGGTTTCCGACAAATGCTGTATTTTTTCATAACAATTTCAATGACAAGAAATCAAGGAATTAAAAATGTTAAAAACGTATCAATGTCAGTTCACAATTTTCCCTCCACCTGTTTGCTCGTCAGATGCTCACACAACAAATCTTGCTGTGATACAACAAAAAGACACCCGTTTTGTATTTAAGATCCATTTTACTTCCTGCTTAACAGTTTGAGAAACTTAAGTTGCCATTGTGCGAGTCCAGCAGCTGTTGTTGGCTCTCATAATTATTAATATCTTGACTGTAGCACAAGCACACTAGTGTGTTAGCACAGGGGACCCTATGGAAACCACTGAGCTTGGGCAGAGAAAATTGATATAAGGAGGAAACACAGGGCCATAGTGGCTATTGTTGTTTAAAATACACAAGCGTGCACACACAGTTTGGTTAGTGGACTACAGTGATATAATTAAGAAGGCCCGGCCCGGGGCTCTTTTGTTGTTGTCTGTTTGACTTAAGTGACAAATCACCTGAGTGAGCCGGGTCACCCAATACCTCTCAGTGCCCTCAGGCTGTCTGCTGTTGAGTAAACAACAATCAGTGGGGACTACACTGTACTACTATAGACTGTATTATAACAGTGGTGCCATCCTCACAGACAATCATTGTTTTTCCTGCATGCGTGACAGTGTGTCTCCCTGTGTGTGTGTGTGTGTTTGCCCCTTCTTCACATACAATAATTGTTTTCAAGTGAATGTGTGTGTTTGCTTAGGTTGTGTGTGTGTGTTTGTGCACAAGCCTGTGCACATGAATTGCGTCAATCTTTTGTTCACTTGGGTTTCAATACGAGGCTGCACACTATACCAATGTAAAGCAGTTAAACAGAACAATAACTGTGTGTATGTAAGGTGCCATTTACAGGGATGGGCCTCACTGTAATTAGGATATTTCACTCTTCTGAAATGGCTGTGTGCCTGTTCGCCCACACTACGCACGCTTCACTGACTGGCAGGCTTCACCAAAACCACAATCTAATTGACTCATTATTGTTAAGTGAGAGCAAGACATAAAAAAACGACAGCACAATGGCACAATCACTGTGCACTGGCAAAACACATCACTGTTCAGCCCTGTGCTGATCAAGTTGGAATATTAATTTAGGCAATTTGCATAATGTTAGCGTGATGTGTGTACGGCTGTGCTTCTCACCTCCTTCTCCTCCTCCTGCTCCTTTCTCATCTGTTCCAGGCGAACCTGCTCGGCCTCTTCTCGCTCCTGGGCTTCTCTCTGAAAACAAAAGAAGTGAGTTTCTTCAAAATGACAAACAATGCTGAAGACTGTTACTATGTTTCCCACAGGTTGTCAAATCTCACAAAATCTGGGTAAAAGTAGCAAATCCTTATATTTCAAAAGCTGAAACTAGTGGCGTTTTTACTAGGTCTTAAATAATTAATCAATTAAAGATTGTTGCAGAATAATTTTATGTCTTTTGACTAATTAACTGAGTAATTGTTTCAAGCTTAGTGTCACTGCTTTTCAATAACAGTTTACCACAACTAGCTCAGAGCGCAATGATTCAAGTAAACAGTTTGCTTTATTTTGAATACCTTTTTACGGTCGGCCTCTAAAGACAGACGGTAGGCCTCGTCCTGTTCTCTCTTCACCGTCTCTCTTGCCTCACGCTCGTCCTGGGTGGAGAAAGGGAGAGGAAGAGCGGGGGCCATTAACTAACAACATAATAAAGGACGCACAAGGACAAAAGCATCTAAGCTGAGGTGCCGGCGGTGGGAGCCAGAATGAACCAAGCAAAAGAAAACGCAGCATGTCAAGTGTGGTTACGTACAAACACCAGGTATGAAAGAGTAGCACCAGAGGGGAATTCATTGTGACTGGCCTGTCATTTACCAGACCCTGAGCCTCTTTTATGTTTCCTCATCTCAGTTTCACCATCCCTTTCTGTTTCATTCTCTCTGCCTCTCTCTTCCTGTTTGTACAGAGGGAAGGGGACAGCCGGCCCTTCTCTTTCTACCTGCTGTGGCTACAAAGTGTTTAATAAAGACTGGGACTAAATACGAGTGTCCATTGTGTTAACGGTGCACGGCCATTAGTTTTGTATTTTCTGAAGGCCCATGCTGTGTGCCAGCCCGGATATGGCAAAGTAAGCTTATTGTGATGATCAGAGGGCTACTGTGCAGCTAAGCAGTTGCTGAGCAAAAGCACAGTGTGCATTGTTGTATTCAATCAGAAAATGCAAAGGATACATTTGTGCTTTTGGCCCGCATAATAGACAGGAATGAAAAGACACTGTAGAAGAATGGCAGAGAGGGACAAAAGCATCAAAAGTGGTTACCTTCAATAGACTGGCCCTGAGTCACGCAAACAAGTAGTTCATGTTTTCTAATGTTATAATGTGTTTTCAAATGCATCATCTGCTTTGAATGGCTTAATGTGCACGAGAGGCACAGTGTGAAACATTACTCTGCCATGTATCTGTTCTAACACAATGGGATTTTAAAGACTTTATCTTTGGAGGAAAACAAAGACAGATTTTCCACATCTATATCTTGGCTATTTATCAAGTTGGCTAGACATGTGCTGACTTATTGTGGTGCTAATAAACTCCTATGTTGGTGGTCAGAGGTCAGAAATGCAAGCTGTCACATGTTTAATGTTTGCTCACATAACAAAAAAGGCAAAGTGTTGTACTGAAGCAGTTTTTTAATTATTTACTGTTAAATTTTAGAACCAAGTGGCTTAGAGCTAACAACTGTGGCTCTGTGACTTACTGTCACTTCACAGCAAGAACATGCAGAATGAACTCTCGGCTCTGATTCTTTCTGTGGACTTTGCACTCTCCCCTGATGTTGGGTTATGTTTCGCCTGGCTGCCTTAGTTTCCTCCAATGCCAAAAGATATGCATGTTTGGTGCCCGGGACCAAAACTCAACAATGCTTAGTTTTGGCTGCTCTTCACACGTGAAATGACCTGAAGTAAAAATGGGCTACGAGGCTGACAGATGTAGACCAAAAAACCTGCAGTGAGTAGTCTGTCGGTTACTAACTAAGCTAAAACACAGACAACCATAGGAATGGCTGGCGAGTCAGCAAGTTTGGTTGAAGGCACACTGTGGCTGTCCAGCTGCTCCATTTCCAAACAGACACAAAAGTCACTGTCAGAGAGGAATGTCTGGGTTGGGTCGACGTCTATGTTCATGTCTGAGTTTGTCTTAGGTAAGGTGAGGTGGAAAACAGGAGAAGAACAGAAAAAAAGGAGTGAGGGAAAATCACAGACGCCTGAGAGCTTCTACAGCAAAAATGGGATTAGTCCAGCGTCAAGGTTGACTTCACTTTGGAGATGGGATAGGTTCTGTCAGATACAGGATATACTAAAATCCTGTGGTTATTGGCGCTAAACATGAATAATCAGACTGGAAGCTTTCACCATCACTTATACTCCTTCACGCTGTCTTTTTGTGACATTTTCACAAGTTTTTTCCTTCTGGCAGGCCATACCTGGGTAATTATCACACTTTGACAGCCTTTTCCATTTTACTACACTCTTATCCAATGGGAAACCTGACTTCTCGTTTCTCAAGCCAGTTGTCGCAGTGATTATAAACAAAGTTAGCACAGTAATAAAAGTTTTGGCATAAAACAACAACAACAAAAAAACGTCTGATGATTTCTAAACACAAAAAAACTTCAGCCTGTGAGACAAGAAACGTGTACAATCACTTTCAGAACAAAACTATTTTATGTAGCCACCTACAAAGGAATTCATTTCATGTCATCTCTAAACAAGATGACACAAGAGACATATGTGTTACCACATTAAAATATATATTTTCAATATTTGACAATATTACTGAATAAGGTCAATATATACAATTTAAGGTCTCAAACCAAATCAGTCCTCCAGTGTGAATTGGGGTGAGAGTCTGCTCAAATTTGTCATAATGTGATCAGCCAGGTCCTCCCCCTTTAAATGTAAATTTTGCCACAAGTGCCAAAGTTCTTGCACAGCAGCTTATATTTAGACATTGTATAATTGAGAACTTTGTCTTATAAGTTAAATGAAAAAACTGGGCTCTGTAGAAAACCATATTCATAAAAAAAAGGTTTTGAAAAAAATATCCTTTGGTATCTGTACTCAAGTTGTACACTGACACTAATATGTAAAATATCCAAATGACACCTTAAGTGTGAACTCACAGTACACTTAATGATTCTAATCTGACATGTGTACATACTCTGAATACCTCTCATCACATCTTGTCATTAATGACTATTTGAAGTGTGACAAGTCCAAAAATGAAGCTGCAGTATTGTAGCAATAACAACACAAAGGGAATAGCTGTCATTTAAACCTCAGTGACCCAACTGAGGAAGTCTAACCCTCAGGGTGTGTGTGTGACATGATTCATTCCTTAAACACCGTTCCTACAACTCTATATGGTATGACTATCGCATTAGCATTGTTAGAGAGGCTGTGTGGTTGACTGACTGATACCTAATACAGTGTGACATCTGTCATCTGTAGATACAGTAGTCAAAAGAAGAGGCAATGTTGGAGAGGAAAGTGTGGGAATAATACACACAAAGTATTTAATAATTGATACACTACATCTGACTAAAACATGGTAAGTAGGAAGAGCAATAGGGTCTTATTCATGATCACAAATCTATATTAACAATATGAATCTTTAAATTACTTATTCAATTTTAGAAAATGTTTAAATGCATGTTAGTCTACAAAGAGAATATATCTACTGCTGATTCCTAAACCTCTGACCATGAGTTATAATAATGAAAGACAAAAAGAAAGCTGGGGAGGATTACTCTGATACTGAGCTGTCTGAAAACCTGTCTGGACAAAAACACACATGCGTGTCATTCATTCTCTTGTTTGATGTTGCTGAGTAAACATATCAGTAAGCGGCTAAGAGGGTCGGGTGAAAGTCTTTGACCGTGTGGAGACCTCACTGTCATACTGTCCCACATTCCTGTCGATGACATGAAAGACCACTGTTCCCTCACTTTCTTGTGTGGAGTGTATCCCTCAATGGTGTTTGTCCACTTTCTATTGGCATAAATGAGGTAGTCGACAGACACAGAGCAGCACAGTGGTACCTACACACTGGAGTGAATGGGAGACGAGTCTGAGTCCTGTACCTATTCAAAGAATTGCAGTTGGCACATTAAACTAGAACTAAAGAGGACTGAGGTGAAATGGTTCAGTATTCCCTGCTAGTCGTTACAAGTATGCCGTCTGATCTGTCCCGGCATGTTGCCATTTGTCTCTTAAGCAGGATGTAAAGGACCAGCTCAGCTGCTGAATGTGGCTAAAATTAAGGTTAAGATGGACTGAACTGTTACAAGAGGTTTTTACGGGTCAAAAACAATACTTATTCCAACCCAATGTGCATAAATTGAATTTTTAGGAGACCTAAACCCAAAGGTCTCCTGAGGGCTGGTGGATGTGGTTTAGAATAGACTTGAGGATAATAGACCCAATTCAAAATGCGTTCAACCCTAACAGACCCAAATATAGAAAATACCAACACTGACTACTATTAACGGTATTATCAGGCACAGGTAAAGAAAAGAGTGGTCATTTGTATCTGCATAGAGAGTTTTTTGCTTTTTTGTTAGTAGGGAGACAAGAGTTTACTTCTGTTTCTGTCGTGTTCAATCATGCACGAATAGATCACAGGTAGTAACTTTTTAAAGTTAGCCAAAGCATTTTCTATATGCTTAAGAATCAGAATTTGACATTTGTATTTTCTGATTACACTCAAAAGCTTACCTCATCTTTGATGTCCTCTTGTTGTTGTGCTGTGAAGATCTCCATTGCCCCCATTAACCTCATCATCAGCTCGTCCACTGTCGTATTGCCTAAAAAAACAGATAGATAGATAGATAGATAGATAGATAGATAGATAGATAGATAGATAGATAGATAGATAGATAGATAGATAGATAGATAGATAGATAGATAGATAGATAGATGGATAGATAAATGTTGTATGTATTTGTAATAATCACAGACAAATATATTTATAAATATTACGATTAATCATTCTATTAATAAAGTCTGAATTACCTTGAATAACATTTAGAACTTCATTGGATGTGCGTTTGCCCATAACTATAAGGAGCAGGGGGAACTGGTCTGTCTTGTATGTCCGTATAGTTTGTGTCACCACACTGCCAAAGTGCCTCGTACACATGGTGAGTAGTCTGGAACACAAGGGAATAATCCAGATCAAATTCATTTTTCTATTCTATACTCAATTTACGTCATTGTTTTTCTTGGATCTGAGCCTGCAATTAAAAAAAAAAAAAAAAAAGACACATACATACACATGGATGTATACAAGTACACATATGGAAGAGGAGGCGTCTACTCCAGCTTTCCCACCGGCAGCAGAAAAGAGAAATACACACAACTCGTGGCATTAAGGACTTTAAAACCAATTCTGCATTTTCTTATTCCATCAGAGTGACATGCTATCTCAATTGGAGGCGTAGATGAATTAGTATTCCTCACCAGACACCAAGAATTGATAGGGCAAGAGAGGATTTCTTATTCCATTACAAAGACAGAACTTTTTAAATTAACATTTCAGTGAGGGAAAAGGGTAGCAGGCAGCCAGGGCCCCGCCAAGCTCCCTGTAAATGTCATAATATTAATGAATTGCTATAGACTGAATGCAAATATAGATTAGCTTTTTCTCCCGCCTTTTAATAAGATCTACTTTAATAACTGGCTGGTAAAATAGAGAAGTAATGGAATGGATGGAGGGACAGCGGGTCAGAGGAAGAAGATAGATGGAAGGTATGCTGTCTGAGAGGGGGTGTAACTCATTAAAACATGAAGCCAAAGCTAAGGGAGCTACTTGCAGACTTCTCAGACTGTGAAATTGAGTACTTGGGCTCATTGTGGTACTTTTAAAGCAACACTGGTGCCTATACATGCTGAAAATATGGATCACAGACTGAAAGATTTTAGAAAATAGTCAGAAATATTATCCACACCAAAGTTTTCTAAATGTTGAACTCTGAGTGACCCACGTCTTGCAGTGACGGAGTTGGGTACCCTAAATCCTACTGATCATTTTGTCCTGACATTTGTCCCTGTTTAGACCTCGACTCAGGCAGACCATAACAATAGCCCACAGGGAAACTCTAACCTGTAATGAAAGGCCAGGGAACAATGGACACTAACTTGAAGGGTAACCCAATCTTAAATCTCCCATCAAACACAAACCAACCTGCTTTGGTTTCTATCTCAAAACTAGGGAAGTCAGTCCACCGCAGTAAAAATCATCACAACATAACTGCTCAATCTGGAAACACGGCCTAAAATCTACTATGTGTCCAGTGTAACAGAAAATGACAGAACTGCAGTAACCAGGATATGAAGCACTTATGAATCTACCTATAGAACAAGTATGGACGCAACACTGAGGGCAGGAGGAAGTCAAGCTGCTGCAGGAACCGAGGTGAACAGTTCAGCACGGTCTCATCCAGCCATAAAATAACGTGGTAAAGAATGTAGCCTAGTCTGTACCAGACCTGTGGCCTTTAAAATCCTTCAGGGTTAACTAAATGTAAGGGAAACACCTGCAAGGAACTTGCCACTAAAGTGGGTTTTAAGGCTCTGCTCCTATGGCTAATGTGATTGACGGCTTCTAATTTGTCACCCATCCCATCTCCATCTCTCTCCACACATCAAGACAGCAAAAATAGTTAATGTTTCCCTGGTCTGTCACATCACATTTCTTTACATCAAAGTGGTGCGTGAAGATTTGAGTTGACTGGGTAGACCTGACATTTGCTCCACTGAGCAGCTGATGAGTCAGGTTAGTACAGTAGCACTGCAGGGAATGTTTTCACCAGCCACCTGTATTGGGTGCATGTATGGGAACCGGATGCTTTGATAGCTCACTGTGTCATACACACTTTGTTTCGGAGCAAACATGGACATGTTTTGATTTGAAAATGAGATTTTGTTCTCAGTTATGTCTTCAGGTTGGAGGATGTCAAGATGACAAGTCAAGTGTGCAGAACGGGTTTGCTCTTAGTGGTTAAGACGCTAACTCACACCCAAAGGTCATTAAGAATAACATGAACACCTGTATTGCTGTATCATTGTACTGGACTGCAGTACATTGTACATGTGTTCATATTATTGTGTCAAGTCTTTTAATACACCTCGCTACAGAAGAACTAGCAAAAAAACAAAGTCATTTTAGTTCACTACAAGTGCTTGAACAGATATGTTAGTGCTGAATAAAATGTGTAATAGATTTGATTTGCATGACACACACTGATAAAATGATCTGCGTTAAGTGCGTTTATCTAGTGATAGTTTCAATATTTGCCATGTGCAATGACAGTATAGCGCCTGTACGATATATCACATTCATTTCCCATGGGTGACAATTACATTGGCATCCAATCAGCGGAGCTGCATTTATGCATAATTAATCATTTAACTGGGAGGCCTGTGAGAATACAGAGCTAAGCAACAGGCACATTCCAGTATCAGCAGGTTCATCACACTCTAACACACACACACACACACACAAAATCAGGATACCTTTCTAACAGCCTGTGTGATTGATGCCAGTCACCAGTCACTTTGGATCAACCAGAGAGCGTGAGAATGCAGGGAAGCACTGTGTATGTGTGAGTGAGTGAGTGAGTGTGCACATGTGCATGCATGCGTTAGCAGCAAGTTAGCAGCAAAGCTGTGACTAGCTGTGTGTGATGAAAAGCTCCAGATGTTGCCTGCCTTTCAATGTGCAATAAAAAGGCTCAGCTGGGGCAAAAAGCAAAGGAGGCCAATAGGAGAGAAAGGAGAGTGGAATGAAGGAAGGAGGGAATTTCCTTAAAAGAAATAATGGAGGGGTGAGGTCAGGGTGCGAGTCTTTCTTAAATGGCTGCTACCAGAGGGCAGGCTTAACTCTGGAGGAGAGGGAGAGTGTTGAGGTAGTGGGATAAAAAGAAGGGAACTAAAGAAAGATGGAAGGATCAGGAATGAAATGAGAGGAGAAGGGAAAGATGTAGCAGAAAGATGAGGGGAAGTAGGGCAGAAATGAGGCTTTCCCTGGGCACAGTGGTAATGAGCAAACCCAACCCAACCCTTGGCATGTCAACCTTTACCTCCACCTTTCCACTGCTCAATACTTGAACCCATAAGGAATGTGCAAATTAAACTAATTTTCTAATTAACTTCTAATATTCTTCTATACAAACTTCACTATCCAGATAAAAATATCCATCTTGTTAGCAGAACCTGTATTATAAACAGTTGGCGCACAGACATGCCAGTTACTAACACAGACTGCTGGAGCTGCACTACGACTTTGAGCGTAAATGAGAGATAAAGATGTTTGGACTCCAAGGGAGCTCTACGTCTCCCACTGACCCTCTATTCAGACAGCTTAGTCAAGATTGCCCAATCAGGGGCCTCACCATGCAAACACAACGCCTTTTGTTAGTATGCAACCTCCTAGCTTCAAAAAAAAGAATGAAGTAGAAGAGAGAATGAGAAGACGGAGATACAGGGTGTGAGCAATGGAGTGAGAGCTGAATGCCAGCAATTAAGAACATGTCCACACTAATGTGAATAGATGTGAAAAAGCTGTTTATGTGTCAAGCGAGGCTCTGTCCACTCTAACATTTTAGATCAGTTTCTGAAACTTGCTGTTCACACGGAAATGACAAATCAAAGATCTCACCTTCAGTCTTTGCTAGCTTGAAATTTTAATAACTAAATAACTGTAGGTTCTGGGATGGGGCAGAGCATCAATTAAAAGCACATTAACCTCCTCTAACAGAAGTATCAGAAACAATGATACTATCTCCTAGCTTCCTCAACAGGGTACACAATCAAGCAGCACTCCTACTGAAATGCATTCAATATCCTCTTTATTAGATACAACTCACTATGCAAACAGTCCACTCCGCCAGACAGTAAGTCACATATAAATAAAACATAAGGATTAAGCATGCAGTCAGGGCTTAGAGGTTCAGTTATTGCTGTTCTTAACATTAAAGCTGCCAAAATGCAATACTAAACATCGTTTGATTCTGATATGTGCTGGGATCTCTGAGAGCTCCTGAGAATTAATTCAGTCTTTAAAGGGCAATGCAATTTTTAAACCACCTGGGTCTTATAGTTTTGGCCATCTTTCCAATTTATCAAAAACTGCCTCCTCATTGGCTTTATTGTGTGAGTCAGAAACCAGGAAATACCTCAGCTTTACAACATAATCCAATCTGAGGTAATAGGTAGTCATTAATATGTTCAACTTTCTTTTTACTTTTAAATACTGGATATATAAATAATGTGTACTGTTCGAACTTTCCTGGTCAGTCATGTTGCAATATTAATGGACTGAAGCTTTAAATTGTAGGTAGTTTTTGTATTGTAATCTGAGCTACAGTTGTGGCAACAGGAGCTGACACAGTAACATGAGAACTTGATACTACAATGCAATTTAATAATAGAGCACCACAAATTACAAATGAAAAATGTCACTTAAGTTCAACAAAAGTTAAACCTCAAAAGTGTCACAAAAGTAGTATTTTAAAGGAGAACTACGATATTTACTTTAAGTATATTAAAAAGAATATTAAAAAGAGTTCCTATTTTTGTATCCACCCCATGTATGTGTACCAAATTATATTGTGTATTTTTATTTCACTCAAAATCTAACTAACTTGATGCATTATGGTTTTACTGTGTCAGTTCAACATGTTTCTGGTGAGAAATGATCAAAACTTTCCTATGTCTTATCATGAAACTTGTCTCCCTACTAACAAAACAAATGAATGTATTGAACTAAGTTTTGTATTTATTCATACCACAACTGCAATGTTGAATAAAGGCAGCAACATACACATAGATAAGGGAACAAAACACGACATGACATCGCTAATAAATCCCACAGCTCTGTGACCAGCAAGTCACCTGAAAATAATCAAACAGCCCTGTGGCTGACTCTGGTACCTGGCTTTGTTAGCTTCCTTAGTGACATCCCAAGCCCATGTAATGAAGTTCTGGCTCAGGTAGGAGACGATGGAGTCAGCACACATCATTTGGGAGCAGAAGACATTGCTGAGGACACTTTCATCATTGTGGAGGTAGATGGCCAGCAGCTTTCTCTGTAGAGAGGAGCAGAGGTAAAAAGGAGGGATATAGCATTAAAGTGGATAAATAAAAGACATGAGCTGATTTCCATGTGAACATTTATTGCTGAAGTGGAGAGACCATTACTACTGATTTTGTCACTGGGAGATGAAATCTGTCATCTGTCTTTGAAATGGTGAAAATTACATTAAAAAGCTCTCAGCTTTGTGCCGATCTGTAGGGTGAGATCTCTCAGCCGCGTGTGGGCATCTCACCACTAGAGAGACATTTCCACATTACATGACCATAAAATGACACGAGAGACCGCTGGGTGCAGAGCCAGTATGACCTCCATGGACCACGGCAAGGCCACAACTGGCAAGAAAGCAAATACCACGCAAAATCAAATGGAGAGCGGTGTAAATAAAACTTCTCTTGGAGGCGACGAAGATATGGAGAAAACAAAACAGACAAATCACTCTATTTATTTTACACCAAATGCCAGCAGCCTGTTCAGGTTAGTAGCGGCAGGGCCAGACAATATTGACGAAGCTCCAAATCCAAGGATATTGACACCATCATATAAGCCTGGCAGATTCTCCCTACTGACAATCTAATTAAAAAACAAACACACCCACAAACATAAAAGGTTCCAGAGGACAATGTTGGAAATAATGCTCTCTAAATTACATGTCACTTCTCTTGCTATAAAAGAACAAATAAGAAAAACTCTCTCAGTCTCCGCTTAGTGCATTTTTAACCATGGCTATGAGGGGGGAGTCAAGAGGTCTGTTTCTCAGGAGCAGTAATCTAGGCTACGTACGCCAGAAAGCAAAAAATCTACACAGGGTGTAAAACGTGAGGGGAAGTGAAAGAAGTTGTGCTATACTGTGGCCTGTGTAGAATAGGAATGGGAGAGCACTGCTGTGTTTGCTCAACGATTAGTGCTTTAGAATAATCTCCAGGGCTCCTAGAGAGAAGGAGCTGGGGACTCATTCATTGGGCCGATTCAACGGTCTGAAAAGATTAAACACTCATGCTGAGAAGACAAGCAAATTCAGTCTTGAGAGAGGAATGAGTGCGAGGGGAGGGAGAGTTTTACAAGCCGAAAAAAAAAAAGCAAAAAAAAAAAAAAAGCCCCAACAACAACCTGATACACGCTCAGGCACTGACGTCCCAACACACATGCGCAGATCCACAAACTTAACTGCACGGTACCAACGAGTAAAGGACTCACACTCGCACACATGCATGCTCAATTAGAGCAAATGTAAAGACCAATCAAAGTGGGCATTTTGGCAAACTGAACTCCTTCATCTTCGTTAAACTGTCCGTACCCCTCTGTTCCCTCGCTGCTTTCAAGTCAGATCTTTTGTCTTGCCTGTCTTAGCAGGGAGGAGCAAAGCCCTCAGTTCAGCTAAATTACTAGGTCCAACCTGAGCTAGATAGTGACCCCATAGCCCTTCCTCACACCTGTTCACCTAAATCCAAGCCTGCTTTGTGTGTGTAAGAGAGAGACTAAAGATTTTTTACACAGCAGAACAGTGATCGCATTGAGTAAGCTTGAGCCTCTGACTGTATAATCAATGTTTTCCTCACTCTGAAGGTTTGAGTCATCACCACATTTAACAACAACAGATTTTTTTTATCATCTTAACTTACACTGTCAGTATTCTGCAGTGAAACAAAACCTCTTTGGATTAAACCGAATGGTTTGTATTGTGTTGTGGTGTCCCCTGAATGGAGGCCTCTGCAGAGACGGGTGCCTGTGATCAATAAAACAGATTTATTATTCACTGTACTATAAGTGTAGCTACCATCCAGGGTTTTGGCCTTACCTCCCTATCAATTCAGTATCATAATGAAGCCAAGCTAAAAGAGACGGAGCCAACTGTAAAGCACATATTGTTTGTCTTTGTTATAGCTCTAATAGTTGCTATTAGTCTCCTTAAAGAAGTTAAATAATTTAGTGACCTTAAAACTGATGAGTATCCTTTTGCTTCAGATCATTGATGTGTTTTGATTTAAGTCCCCTGTGATCCAGGTATCACAACACTCTCATGGTCTTGGTTTTATACTGATGATATATTGTGAAAAAAAGACATTCAATGACTGCCACAGCTTACTTAAACACAGAGTGTTTGAATGAGCTATATTACGAATATCAATATAACCACCATTTAATTGCCCTCATCCATTCCTGCATGGTGTTTGTAAAACTAAAAGTATGAATGCGAACAGTAACATTAACAATTAAAGCAGGCAAACTATTAAAACATTCTTTGATATGTTTTAAGAGAAAATGCACTCATAAAATGGAATCTCTGCCCTTGTACTATATTTTTATAATTATAGATAACCTGTTAATATTGCTATTACACATAACTACAGATGGTTGACAAATTAAAAGAAAAAAAAAAAGATGTTGGGCCACTACATTCTACCATAACAGCTTCAGTGCTCGTTGCTATCAATTCTCCAAGTTTCTGAACTCTACTGGAAGGATGAACAGCATTCTCTCATTTAGCATTTAGATGATGGTGATGGAGAGCGCCGTCTAACACAACGGTCTGAAATCTCCCATAGGAGTTGGGTTGCGAACACACAAACCACATACTGAATCTTGATCAATGAAATGTTCAAATTCAGAATATTTACTGTATACATTGTGTAATTCACTGTGAACAAAATGACGTAATAACAGTCAGTGGAAACCAAAATCACCAAGCGAATGTGGGCTGGATTCAAAATCACACTGAAAGTCAAAGTAAAAAAACTGAAATCAAAGTCTGATCCAACTTGCATTCACAGTAACTCATAATGTGACTCAGTAGTGTATATGGCCTCCACATGCCTGTATGCACTCCCAACAACGTTTGGGCATGCTCCTGGGGCTAAGGAGGGTGCAGAAGAGCTGGTCTACCTGTGCAACCTGAACGGCCTGCAGGTACCGCCTCATGCTACCAGTACTGACAAGCAAAACAGGTGAAACTGATTCACAATCGCTCCTGCTTCCTAACTGGACAGATAGATATCTCTAAAGTGTAACTGACTTGGTCTTATATTGTGATGATTAAGTGTTCCCTTCATTTTTTGTAGCAGTGTATAATGTTCATTATAATTAGAAGTTGAAATTATTTCTACAAGAAGTAAGAGAAGCCTTCACACTTCACATATTAATTTTCAGCTGTGAAAATGCTACCCTCTGGCCAATCATGATCAGCAATTCTCGGTGGCAAAGCAGAGAAAAGCCTCATCTTCTACAATGTTTCCTACTATATAGTGCTGGTCAAATGACAACCTCAACAACGGGTTTCTGGTAAGGTCCTTTGAGAGATTACATTTTTCATGCAGGCTTGCTGTATTATAAGCTCCATCTGAAATCTCTCCAGATTTATTAACTGGCTCTCTGTAGTTACTTTCGCTATTTTATTTGAGCATCTAGATTTTAACTATAAAATGTACACATTTTTCTGTCCTCAAAATCTTTCATGATGGAACAGAAAAAAAGTAGTTATTACTAAATACCCCACATCCAAACTAATCCCTCTCCACCAGCTCCCAACTACAAAGTGTCTACATGAAGTCACACTCACAGATGTGAAGGGAATTCTGCATTAAAAGGTAAAGCTAATATAAATATAACCAAGGTCTCATGTCTTATATCGTAGTACATCCAGGTTCCCTGATATTGTCATTCAGCCTAGAATTATTTTTTTAAAGCCCTTTTTTGGGCAAACTTGACGGGGAACTAGGACTGAAGTGGTATCTTAATTTGTCATCTTGGCTAATTAATCAAAGGCCTGTCTTCTGTGGATGATATTTGTATCACATTAAAAAGAGGCTTTTAATCACGTGGTATGTTTAATAGGGCCCAAGGAGACCACTGAATGAGATACAGACATACACAGAAAGGTACGGCAGAGACAGAGAGGTCCAGATAGTGATTGCTCTACAGATGGCAGGCTCAGTCTGGAAAAGCAAACACTTCAAAATGAAGAGCTCAAATGACTGATCTAATGACCATGAACACACAGTGGGAAAACGCATTCAGATCGATGACCAACCACACAGGAAGCTCTCAGCGCTCTGCTGAAAGCACATTACCTCTTTATAACAGAAACAGCATCACATTTTGATCTCTTTCCAAAGTGTGATTAAACGAATCAAAAGGTTTTGTAAGCTAAATGAGTGTCTTTCAACTATGCAAGCTCTTTCATCTATTAATGTTTCCTGCATTTTTACCAACACTTTACATTGATTTAACTCTTAATCCATCCATTCATGCATGAGAGTAATCATTTCAGGTGAGGTCAATAAACTATGACTTAGTCTTGCTTTTGATTTACAGCCCTACATCTGATAGATAGACGTACATCTATATTCCATATGCCATTCTGATTCACCAGTGCTCTTCCCTCTTGACTCTGCAAGGCTATTGCCAGGTTTTAAAGCAGATACTTGGCAGTGATAAATCCCTGAACTCCCCTCTCCAGCAAGGCTATGAATTTTGATGTGTCTTTGTGTGTGGCAGACAGGAGAGAGGAGCGGAGAGCGGAGGAGAGTGGGGTTAGAGTGATTAACCACTGCGTTGATGGGGATTTAGTGGGGATCGTGGTTAGTGATGGGTGGCCTATCTCTCTGTACGCTCTGACTAACCACTGATCCCCAAGAGGGTTCAGCTCAGCTCAGCTCAGCTCTGCAGCCCAAAGCATTTTCATTAAGGATGGATTGAGTCTATCTCAACAGTCCCCCAACACACACCTTCAGAAACACTTCATCAAATGTAGTGTTTTGCTTAGTGATTAGCCTCTCCCAGGCTTTGACGGAGTGAGACTGATTCCTCTGTTTATAAACCCATTGAGTAGTCCCCCTTCAGTCAAATCTGCCCTATTCCAATATCCCCTTAATGAAGTAGGCCTTTTCGATGACGAGGACACAAAAAACAGATTTCTTTTCAAATGGATGCAAAGAGCAAAGCACAGGATGGCTGGATAGATAGAAGAAGGGACGGTGTAATCGTTCACACATGTTACTGTGTAATGAAACCCTCAAAAGCAGCATGTTTTGGCCTGTCGTCTAGGACGCCTGTGACAAAACAGGACAAACACAGAACAGATCAAATAGCTTCTGTTTTCATGCAAAATTCTTTGCACATATCCAGCTTCCCCAAAGCCACTCTAACCACGGCACAGTTGGCAGACTAAATCAAGCTCACCCAGAATAAAACATAATACAGTGAAAATGAATACTATTTCGGCCCCGCGCTGTGTAGAGCACAGTGGTACAGTACAGAGTGTGTGAACACCAGGGAGACATTGGCCATATTGTGCTGGCTTAGGAGAGGAGATCAGCTGGGAAGCAGGCGAGACGCCAAGCTTCTCTTTAGGTTTTTTCCAACTGTTTATTTCACACTCTCTCCATCCCTTACCCTTATCTTGCCACCTCTCTTGAATTTATTCCTCTCTTTCTTTACACTCAGTCTCTTCCCCTGACTTTCACTTTTTGCACCCTGTTCTCATTTCAGACCACGTCCTCTGATTTGTGCCCCTACCGTCATCTATTCCACCCTCCCTTCCTCCCCCTCTGAGTGCCTGGTGATCTGAACCCCCCTAACATCTTGCTGTGTCCTCACAGTCTAATAAGGCTATAATCCACACAAGCTGTCAGTTGATACAAGCATCCTTAAAAGGACAAAAGCCAAAAAACAAGTGGGGAAAGTGGACAGCTAAAAATAAAGCCTCAGCTGTCTGGGTGAAAATTTGATGAGGGTTTTGATGAAATGATATCAATGTGGCTATAAAGCCTTTTCCACACAGCATGACACAGGGGGTAGACAGATAACAGTAAACACTGTATGAAAATGGACTTCAACTTTGAATTGCATAAATAATTATGCCAACACACTACAAAGGAATGTCTTTTAAGGTTGAGGGAGAAGTATCAGTTTTTATTAAACCAGTATTACATGGTTAATGTCAATCATATGCCTAATGGTTACATTTATTTTGTTACTCTTTGTGAGTTCAGTTTATCTGTTTTTGGCATATGCTATTAGGGTTAGACTGGTCCTCTTGACATTTATATTTATTCATCAAATTGCTGATTGCCAAAACCTGTGTCATAAATACTTGCCATTCTAACTAAAATGCCCTGCTTTCTAGAATAATTTCTCTTGTTTCTTCAGAGTGAAGTTATTTTCCTCTTAGTTTTTATATTGCATGTCTACTCCCTGTACATGTATGGTCCTTACACATCTCTGGCTTTGTCACAAATGTTCAGACCAACAAAAGCTCTGTGGCAAAGAAATGTGGGACAGCAAGGGTGCCAAGTGAAGGGTTCTGGCCAAAAGAAGGGGTATTTGGCAAAAAGAAACTGAAAATTGCTAAATGTTTACCACAAGGCAATATCAGCATAAATCAGGAACATACCACAATGTGGTTAACAATCACATGTATGCAAAAACACATTGCAGGAAGAATACCATGTTGCCTGAACAGTGCAGCAAAGTGCTAACTGAATTATTAAACAATAATTGAGATAGAGCAAAAACTAGATCATAGTACCTTCTCAGATTAAAAAAATGAAGAGTGTAATCCACTTTGCAATGTTTTGGCATTTGATAAGCCTTCAGACTGACGGATATGTTTTCCAAACTGGACTTCATGGAGCATAAACCAGTGCACAAACACAGTGGCATTTTCAGTCCCTTGCTACTAAGATCGCAGTAGGTACTGTTTATTGTCTGAGGTACTGTGAAGATCCAAACCCTACCAATCTGGCCCATTCTCTATTATATTCCATCTTTCATTCAATCATTGTGTGTGTGCTTATTTACATAGAGCATTTGCTAAACTAACATATTCTTCCTGACATCTCACTGCTGCACAGGTCAGGAAGATCCATTCTACAGTTTATTACAGCCTGGAAAAGAATAGACAAGGCATTTACAGAAACTGGTTATAATGACCAATGTGACTTAAATTCCCACCGGCTCAGTAATGGAGGAGAAGCTCTGAGAAACACAGTACCTCCCTTGACAGATAGAGAATGGATAATATCCTGCTCTGTTTTAACTAAAGAAAATTTGCTCCAAAAAAAGCAGTGGCTGGATAACGCCAAGTAGGAATGACATCAGTGCAAAAAGATAAGCCAACACTGATAACATCAGAATCCCATGACTTACACATAGTCAAAATTAAAATTGTTTGAAGTATGAAGGGACAAAGAAAAATAGGATTTTGTTACATGTTACAGTATCTGAATAAATTAAAAATCTTCTTGTGAGGCCCCAAACAGTCAATCAGCTTACTTACATCTCTGGCTTTGCCATAGAAGGCTTCTTGAGACGCTGCCTCCAAAGATCCAATGAAGAACATTGGGTGGGTCTCTCCATATCTACAGGATAAACCGAAAAGACAAACAGCGCATTAACACACTGTTACATGCCATTCTTCTCTGCTTTCAATCAGTCAACATGAGAAGCACCTGACGCTTCGCTCACCTTGAAGAAAATTCGGCAGTAAAGTGCAGTAAGGCATCAGCTTCGTTCTCACTATTCTCTAACACTGTGAGGGGACAAAAATATTTTATGGTCAAGCTTTAGACTTCAAATTTAATACAATACCTGGATCTACAATCAGGTACTCTGATCTAACATTATTACGCTGCACACTGTACGTACTCATAGGTGATTTCCGACAGGTAGAAGAGCCCATTCCAAACATCTCTGAGTCATCCACACCAAACTCTGACGCGTCCTCATAGTCATCTCCCTCACTGTCGCTGACCATATGGACATCTGCACACTGCAAACATAAACGATACATTAATTGCCAGACTTATTGCAACAGAAGTAATTAACAGGAGCATCTTGTTACCATGTTTTATGAGTTAGCATGCATACACAGCACCCTGGGAGAAATTAATCCACAGCACAGACCCTTAGAGTGTGTGCGTGTACCTCTTCTGTGGGCTCCTGGGAATTGGCTGGTGAGGACCTTCGACAAACACTGAGATGATGGCAAGGATAACTGATCCCAGAGACAGCTAGCGTCATCTAAAAACAGAAAAAAATATGAAAGAGTTAACAAGTTGTGTGAGTTGTGTGAGATCTTGCACCTTTATGTGATTACTAGCCCAATCTTGGTCCACTCAAAGTTACCATCAACTTAAAGTGAGTTCTATCTCTTTACCAAATGACCAAACTCTAATCAGATGAAAAAAAATCCCCCAACAGACTCGAGTTGTACATCGCAGTACCCTCTCAAATACTTTGGTTGGCCTATTTAGGACCAGATTTCACCAGGTGGTAGAAGCACTGGTCGTATCCAAGATAGTTTATGACTTTTAAACACAGGCTTGTTCATCTTGCTAATCAGGGGAGAACTTTGATGAGGTTTCTGTACACCTGCAGTGGCTGATAGTGTGATGGTGGTTTGTAGTAAGAGAACACCTGACTAATGAGCAACCAAATCCAAAGCCGGGACTGAAAATGTCAGCGTTCAGCAGGGACTCATTACAGCTGGTGTCTCCTGGCTAAGACCCCGAGGGATACCAACAATACGGGCAAGGCAGTTGCAGGATGTAGTGTGAAACTAAAGATACCTCGCTTTTAAAAAGGTGGTGAGCCATATTTTAGATTGACCCACTTTTGTTAGTCCCTGTCTACAGTGACGACAACAAGCAAGACTGGTATAAATCAAACCATGACTTGTAGTCTGAATGTACAGATACTTGTCACAATAATGCAACAATATATCCACTGATGTACGAATTGTTATTAGCGGAGCTGAAAACTCAAATACAAACACTTTTCTGGGAGAGTGAACTTCTAAACAACTGGGCTGAGGCAGGGCAGGCAGGCTGGGTGTGATAAGAGGCAGAGTAGCTACTCGTCCCCTGCAGAGGTCCTGTGATCTCCTCCATTGTGAGGTGCTAAGACACACAAAGAGCAGCTGGACGTGGCTGAATCAGGAGACGATTACACGCAACGCCAATTGAGTCTGAAAAGGGCTACACAGACTGCAGGGAGTTTCTCTCATTCTGTCTCTTTTAAAACAGAGTGGTTCCTCATGCTGGCCTTAGCTTCTATAGCAGGAGAGAACAGTGTAACCACTAGACCTTGTCAGCAACATGGACTTACCTGCGAGTACCGCTGTGTACATGGCACTGATAAGAACCAAAATACCTGGCAAAGTCTCCCACCGTTGCGCTCCATTATTTTTTGTTTTGTCACACTACCTTATCTTTTCAATGTTAGAAAGTAAGTTAACTGCAGCCAGAACACCATAATATTTGCACAAAAAACATTATTTTTTGACAGTTGTGGCTGAACTGCATACACATGCAACTAGCATACTACAATATGACGACATATAAGATAATACAGATGTGTCCAATGTCAGAGATTTTAACCTCAATGTCTATATCATAGTATCTATCTCATTTATAACTTTAATACATTCTTTAGGTATTAGACACTGGTAATATGGTCATATTTAAATGTTATATGTACCTTTTTTATTTGTCAGATGTTTCAATCAGTGGATTAACCAAAAACAGACACATTTAAAAAAAATGTATAGTATCATAATGTATATTTTGTAATGATTTTATTCATATTGCCCATCCCTAGATGCAACCATGTTCTTTGTCCATTTAGTTGTTCATAAATATAGTTCAGTTAAAAAAAACAAAACAATTATTTACAGGTAGATTATTTCCTAAAGCGCCCTAAAAATGACCTCTATCTTACCGATCCCCAGGAAAGGAATGGCTATTTTACCATTTAATGCAGCCTGGAAAAAAAACAGTTGACTAGAGATATACTGATTATCAAATTGACCACTGTCTCTTAAATTCCCACCAGCTCAGTACCAAGTAGAAGATATGAGAAACGCAGGATCCTCCCTGATAGTTCAGGAATGAATAATATCCTGATGAGTATTCCTCCTCCATGTTATCTTAGGCAAAGCAAACTGCTCCAGAAAAGCAGTGGCTAGACTGCCATGCAATGTTAAAACTAAACAAAGCAAGAATGACATCACCACAGGACAAGCCAACACTGAGAGACATGACAAATATAGATGAAAAATATGACTTTTCTCGGTGAATTAATACCCCTCCTATGAGGCCTCACACAATCAGACACACCAGACACAGTAATAGAGGTGCACACACTCAACATAGAAGACACAGATTGTATTTCTTGTGTATTACCAATTAGTAGCAATGTACGCTTGACAATGACAAGTGTGTAAATGTCACAGCGAGGACAACTGAGTATCCCTGGAACACCTACGAAGAACACTTAACTGAATTGCCTTGCCATTGCTCATGTAACTTAACTCTAACTAATTTAGTACTCTGGTCCTGTTTATTAGATCATTGTGTTATTCATATTTTTCCAGAGAACTTTACAACGTAATGGAACAAAATCATCATCACAAGTAAGTTTTAAAAATTTTTGTTTCAAAACAAAAAAAAAAACAAAAAACAATGACTTAAGAAAAAGCTAAGGCCGTTCGAGACATGATGGGTGCCAGACCAGAGAGAGTTGTAGGTATTGAGCCAGACAAAGACATACAGAGCCATGCTGAGCCTTAAGGATGTGAAGGCATGGCCCCAAGTCTATTCTGCCTATTCCCCAATCGAGTGGCAATCAAACGTGAGAATCTTAACAGCGGCTGCCGAGAGGATCCCCATAAACCCTTTACCCCCACTACTGACAATGAGAGGCTTTCGTCTGAGGGCCTAATAAGTGTATAAATAAAGTTGATCACTTCCCCTGTCAAAGACAGCCTGGAGGGTTTGGGCTGACATGGATGCAAGGAGGGGAGGTGAAAAGGGAAAAAAATGAGTTGAGTGCCTCTCAATCCTCTTCCTCGCTTTGACCCGATGGCTTCTCCTGATGTTGAGGTACACAAGTGCAGCTTGGCGGCTCAGTGGTAAAACGTGGAAACAAGGCTGAAGCGCTGCAGGGCACGGGGGTGGGGGGGGGCGAGGTTAACCCCCCCAAATGACCCTCTCCCACATCTCCACACAAAGGAACTGGCTCCTCTTTTTTGGATTCTTTTAATTAACACTTGCATTGAGGCTCTAAGCATTCAGGGGCCGATACAGGGAAAGAATTTTTTCTCTCTCCCTTACCCCCCTCCCTCCTTTCCCTCCCCTCTTCAACCCTTTCTTCCTTTCTCTACCCTTCTTTCTCTCCCTTCATTCTTTCTGTGTTTCATTTTTTTCTTTTCTAGTGTAGGCAGTGTTTGGATTAGGTGTCTGGCTGTGAGTGTGAGATAATTACTACTGACAGCTGCACTGACGGCAACCACAACCACAGTACCACCTTACTCCACTTTCTTTTGATGGAGAGAGCGAAGGACAGTGAGAGAAGTGAGGGAGAGCAGGCAGTAAAGGGAAAGAAGATGGACGAAGATGGTAGATGTATAGATTAGAAATAGTGCAAACGAGAAAAATCTACACTTGATAAAGAGAAGGAAGGTAAAAAAAAAAAAGAAAGAAGACAGGCTTTGTGCGCCCCACCCTTAATACCTGTTGGTGTCCTTGCTACAGGCTACTTTGAGCCTTGCTGAAGATTTGTCTCGCCTGATTAGTATCTGAACAGTGAGCGTAATTTTGTACTGTACACACACATTCAAATGCAAATAGAGAGTTAGAGACATGTGCTTAACAGAGGGTGTAAAGGTGTCAACTCTTCCATGCAGTAGGGTGTTGTGCCTTTATGCACAAATGCAGTAGGGGGCTTTTAAAGGTGACCAACCTAATGAAGAAGAACAGCCTTCTCTTCAACAAAAGACAACCATTTCTGTGAAGCGAGCTTCATCGAACATATAAAAACAGTCGGACGAGATAGAAAATGAGACAGACAGACTAACTTGGTGCTGAATGTCACCTGAAGGCAGACAATCGCACAGGGGAGGTGGGCTCTGCCTGTGCTTACTGCTGAGCCCTGTTGCTACGGAAACCACCAGGCCCCCCTAAATAAACCCACGGTTTCATAGGCCCCTATCAGGTAGAGGAGGATTCCATTAATGCCAGCTGGGAAATGGAGGGAGGTGCTGGCCTACAAGGCAAGGCACCTCTGAGGCTCCGCAGCATTAATACATTAGCAAACACCATGAAACACTGCATAAATGTCAGCAATTACTGGCTAGAAGGAAAAATGGGTGGTGGTGGGGGTTGGAGAGATGAGGGGATGTAATAAGGATGTCCCACTGGCTGTCAATCACTCCAACAGGTGTGGAGGAAAGACTGCCAATCAAAACAGCTCCAATGAGATGAGGCCTGTCTGGAAACTCTCCACGTTGTATTGTTTAGGCGAAGGAACAGAAGAAGAGAAGTAGATGGAGGAAGCAGGGGAAGAGGCTCAATCAGCGCATTTCAAACAACGCAGAAAGTTAATGTCTCATTGGCCTCTCACATCAGCTATTGCCAAGAAGACCTCTGTCATCATCTTCAGCAGTGTTCAGAACAGATTTGCCAAAGCCACGAGAATCAGGGGGAATTTGAAGGAGGAGCTGGATCGTGGAATTTGCAAATAATGCTCGAGAATTTGTGTTAATCTGCTTGGAGTCAACTGAATTCAATCAAGTTTCAACTATAGCAAAGTCCAACAAGTGTACTTTTTCTGATGGAGGCCTTTTCCAGTACTATTGTTACGAAGTAAACCCGATGACTATTAACAGAAAAGCTAAAACAAACACACATGAGAAGAACTGACAGTGTGTTTCCCAACATGATCCTCTATTTGGCTACTCTGGCAAATACTACAAGCTGTCATCTAATTAATCTATGAGGGACATTGGAATCATGGCACCTTTAAAATGTAATGAAGTATTCTGAGACTGTGCTTGGCCCAGGTCAACACAATGTGCCTGCTAGAAATGAGCATCGCCTCACGTTGCTACTGCTTCAACTACACTTCCTTTTACATTCAACCACCTTGGTCTAACACCACATACAATAACACAGTGCGCTGAATAAACTGATCTGTTGTTCAGTGCTACATGAGTATTATCCATCCTGATCCAATTTCAGCTCTCCATAAGGCCTTGAATAATTCAGAGCACAATAAACAATGAAACACATTGAGAGGACAGTGTCCGGGTGGCTGACGTAACACCTAACTACTGGTTTCCCTGAAAGCTGAGAATTTTTTCTGACAAACCAAATTCCTACACTCCAACAATACACAAACAATGCCACCACTCAAATATCTTTCTCAGAACACAAGAACAACCGTCAGTTGAAATGTACTCTGAACACATTGACCAATTAGATGGTCTACAATGAAAAAAAAAAATCATTTGTGCACCTAGTGCCAGGAAATAAATACTTTTATAACTTCACTTGTGATTGTACAATACAACAACTATAGCAACCAATCTGTCAGAAAACTGGACAAGGAAGTGCCAACACAACTACTACAGCATCCATGTTAACTACACTGGTATTGTCAAAGTAAAAACTGTTACAATACTGCTGGTGCAATTGTTTTTGTACCAATAGTGAAATGACACTTTTCTCTTTAATACACATTTACTGCAAAGTAAAATATTCTTTCTATTTAAAACTCACATAAGCAAATTCTTTTCTTCTTCCTTTTTTAATATCATAAAGTTTACTTTAATTAAAGCAGTACAGTGTAAAAAAACTGATAAAAATCAAGAAAATCTAATCATCAAGAAAACTATGACATTAAAAAATAAAAAATAAGTAATAAAATAAAATAAAAAGAAGAAACTGGCAATTTCACCAAACATTCAATGGCTATTTTCAATGTAATGTTTTCAAAATTTGATGCTACTGACACAGCACAGTTGGTACTCAAAAAGTATTGGAGTCTGATACCCAGCCCTAGACACAGTGCATAAGACATCTGCAAACACACGAATGCAGACATGCAAACAGAGATGCAACACACAAACAGAGATGCACGAAGGCAACCACACTTATATCACACACTTAAAGGCAAAGCAGAGTTAAGTAGTAATCGATTCCACTGCAAGCAGGCTAGTGTGCAGAGCTAAACGTAATCTGGGGCCTCTGGCTGCCATGTTTATTGGCCCAAACCCCGGGAGATGAGACTGGGCTAATGAGCTAGACACTAACACTGGCTCCCTATTCGCCTGCTAGGCCAGCCAAGCCCTGGGCTTTCTCTGTTAATACCTTCAGACGTTTCAATAAGAGGGCTACGGCTAGAGCAGAGGCCATTATTACACTTCTGTCTCTGTGCTTTTTAATATCTCCTCATCCAGGAAACGCAGACGCTTCAGATGTGTGCTAGCCAGGTGCCAACCAGGCCTATGATGTCACAATGAGCTGCAATCTATTCATGAAGCCCGGCCAACCATCCAGAGGTGCCTTGGGGATAGCTGAGCTGACAAGTAGGACACATGACAAAAATATAAAATAAAATAAGGTAAAAGACTAAACTATTTTTCTTTATTTTTAAAACTGTATGGTAGGGCTTGACTGTTGATAAAATCCCCAAACTGGAGTGTATTCCTGGTTTTTACTTGTTGGGTCAAATTAAACGCATCAAAATGCTTCAATACCAATTTAAAATAAAGAAAAATGTAAAACTTTTTTTTTTTTTTTTTTACAAGCGAGTCTCTTTTTTTTTAATAGCAAAAATAAATTTCTAATAATGATGCATTTCTGTATACCACTGTATATTATTCAATTAATTTATATATCATAGATTTCTTTAAAATAGTAATTCTGGACAGTTGCAAATTATTTTAGATGGTCTGAAGATGACGGAATTATCAAATATTTTGAAACGTAATGTTTTCATTGACCTGTGTCCAAAAACATCACAAAAATAAGTCAAAAGGTATTCAGGTAAAGGAAACACATTTTGTCATTTTTCAATTGTATACTCCTAAACTTGTTCCCATTCCTTTATATTTTGGAAGAAGAATTACACATTCCTACTTATGTCACATGTAGCTGGACACACAAACATTGTGAGCACAGTTTCTATAAATGTCAGTGGTTAGCTCTTTTCCTCTGTTACTGTCAAGCTGGTTGTGTTTCATGACTGTCGGAAAGTCATGAAACACAACCAGCTTGTTATGGTTACAAACTGGAAAAGTAAGCCATTTGGTGCCATAATACATGAGCCCAACACTGAGGTCAATCATTGTTCAAAATGCTCACAATGAGCTCTTAGATTAGAATTTCAATTTGTATTTCTGTTGCAATCCCAGGCCATTTAGTGATCACATAACTGGATGTCTACAAAGATAATGCAAACATTGACAAATCTGCATCATTGCAGTATGGTTTGTTTGGTGGTTACTGGCTTTACAACGGCCTGCTCTGAGTAGTAATGGAACAAAATAAAGCAAACAATCTTCTGCAGTAAAAGGATGCATAACCTTTTGTCCTTTGCCCTTTTAGGAGCACTAATGGTGTAATGTATTTGCTTTCACTGTTCATCTTAAAAGCTTTAACTCAAATCATAGAAACAGGTGCAGTTATTGTTCACTCACTTTGAGTTTTTGAAACATGAACAATAAGTGATACGGAGAATAGACTGTATCCAACAAAAAACTATATACAGAAAACAAGTTATCCTTATTAATCACAACTGTGCGATACCGATGCTACAGTAGAGTCATTACTGGCAGAGGACACATGTGATAACACTTGGAAAAGAAGTGAAACAAAGTCAACACCAGTACTCCAAACCAAACAACAATCAGACAGATCTAAAAGGAAAACGTTAGCCAGGGGTTAACACAAGAATGTGTGCACAACAGCTCCTCATGTAGCATGATAAACCATCCCATACAATTAGCATGGGAACACGTATGCTGTCAAAGAAGGGGTGAGACAAAAAGGGTCAGAGGTTCCTCAAGGTTCTGTATGAGGGCTGCTTCTGATCAGCTTGACTGCATGCAGGGTGAATGGTTGGGAAGAGCGACCCTGGGACGGGAGAGGTCAGCGGGACTCAATGATGTGAGATTTAATGTCCACAGATAGAGGTCCCAGGATGGGAACCGTCTTTGACATCTTAATTAGCTTCAACATCTTACTCTCATGCTTCTGACAGATGGTTTTAAGATGGATTACAGGGTGTGGGACAGTTTCCACTGCAATTTGCAACTATCAGAATAATGTAAATCAATATTCTGTGAACCATGAACCATGGGCTTTAAATTTGTCTCAGAACCAAGAATCAGTGAAGGCAACATTTACAAAAAAGTAAAGATAGATGCTGAAATGTTTCCCGTAAAACTGTTGTAGAAAGTCAATGTAACAAGTGTTAGATTTTTGATTGTGGTTTTTGTGCCTGTGCTTCTTACAGAGTCATCAGATGCTGACGCGGGCCATCCTTCCCACTGTTGATGCCGCACTGGGATATTGGTCAAGTCTGAAATGTTTCTCTTCACCTGCAAAAATAAATAGAAGATAAAATTATTATTGTAAATTTAAAGTACAAAAAAAATGACCCACAAAACACTAAAATAAAGTAGGAAAAAACATTACAAACAGACTCTATTTCCCCTCAGACTTTTTATATTCCATTTTACCATCCTGTCAATATTAAGGAATATTAAAACTGGAAGTGGGAAATATTTTCACGTCTAATTTAACAGTAAATACAATGTAATAAATTACAGCAAAGGCTACATCAAAGTATCCTCCATTCAGCAGTATGTGGAAAAAGGAGGACAGAGGCAGAGAATGGAGAAGGAGATGAGTCAAAAGGAGAGAGGAGGAGAAAAAAGTATAAAAAACAGCCAGTGTTATCAGCATTCTTCAGATGCCACAGCTAATGCCCAGCAACAACAGCCCCACGCTCTGAAATGAACAGTATTTCTCTTTTCCCATTCATGCGCGGACGCTGTATCTGCATCACTTAATAACATTCCGTGCTTTTAAACAGTTAGCAGCCAGCAGCGCCTGTCCCACCGAGCGCCGTGTTATACCGTCCAGTGGCTTGTTGGTTTAAAGCCCTAACGCCAGCCTGATGTGCGCCAGCCTAAGGTGATCAAAGCCCTGTCGGCGTCTGAGCGCTGGCGGCCGTGGATTCTAGCGCATTTGTTCATCAGAATCCTGCCCTTCAGGCCCGCTGGGCTGGACACTGATGCTGAGAAAACTGCCAATTGTGGAGCAAAGATCCCTCCGCACACGGGTCAAATCCTGTCTTTGTAAAAAGCACTGAAGAGAGATGGATCCTTGGGCATATGCAAGGCTGCTGGTCATGGAAGTAGAAACTTAAAGAACGCTACAAATACAAAGTCAAAGCCAATGTCGGGCAAAGCAGTTGCAAAACATTGAGCTAAGAAAAGTGCAGGGTCAGACCGTCACCTTAATGCTCTAATATTACTACACTTTGCATCTGTATGTACTTATGTGGGTGTCTGGGACCACAAACACTTGATGGGTTGCTTACAAAAACTATTATTTTAAATCAGAATTTATTCCTTTATCAAGGCAACAGTAAATATTCTATCTAAGTTATCAATCTCTCAAAGAAATTATATATGTGCTGGGCCTGGCACAGCAAAGCAATTCACAGTACAAACAAGTTGAGAAAAAAATAAAAGAACAATAATAAATGAGTGGCATAGTCCATCCATTGTCTTTCTATCGTAAATCCCACACCACACCGCTCGGTGCCTATCCTTATGAAGAGAAGCTATGGTCAGGATAGCAGGCTGGGGTCAGAGCGGGTGGCCAGTGTTATTACAGAGTGTAATATCTATGTTTGACCAGCCGGACTACAGGGATTTGACTGACCGGCTGGCCAGCCGATGAATAGAGGGGAAAAGGGAGGAAAGGAGAGGCATAAACACTAGTAATGAAGAGGCTGCAGTCAGAGGTTAAAGCAGCATCAGAGAAACAACAAACTAACGCCCACCACAGAGAGAATGAAGGTGAGAGGTGGAGGAGGAGGAGAGTGGAGACAGACAGTGAAAGGCACCTAGCAGAGAACAACCTGATCTCACCACAGAAAGAAAACACAGCTACACATCAGGCCTGCCAACATGAAACTAACCCACACAGGCCTTCTCCAACCACACGGAAAATATGGCGCTATTATGAGAATCTGATACAACTAAATTAAAGAAAGTAAAGCAGATCATACAGCCAAACAACATGGTTACACAATGCCTTAACCTTGCTTCTCCAGGTAGCTGAAGTTTTTGTTGCAACCCTCAGTTACAGAGCATTGCATGTGTTGGCCACAGCAGCCGTCACACAGGGAGCAAAACTGTCTAATGCTGCCCCCTGTCTGTCGCAACAGCCATCTCACTGGTAAGTCATACTGCAACAAATTCAAACAATCAGATTTAATCTGCGACTCTGAGTTGCACATTTTACATAGTGAATTTTGTGTATGATTACCAGCTAAAACTTGTCTGACCTGCTTATAGAGTATAGGAGTATTGTTTTAATGTTATCATATTACACTGTGGTATACAGCTTAATAACCAGAACATGGCACCAGTGGTGAAAGACTCCAGCGGCTCATGAAAAATATCCGCCCGCCTGACTTGTACATACAGAAGTGAAAATGTAAAGGGAATGTATTTAACATACCAGAACAAGATTTAAATTAAAGTTATAATAACAAATACAGCCCTGCTGATTTGTGTCTTGCTGTCCATGTTGAAATGAGGCGGGGGCGTATACGCCAGTTATACACAACATTAGCTAGACTGGCTGTGGTGCTGGACTGCTGGGTAATATGGCAAAATTAATGATCCAATCATTGTAAATGCCAATTGCCTGTAATCCCTGGCTGGAAGCAAATCAAATCAAAGAGAAGGAAAGGTTTCCGTTAAACAGTCACAAGCTCTCTCTCTCTCTCTCGCTCTCTTTCTTCATCTCCCCTAGGCACCAGATGCCTTTCTTTCAATCCTTTTTCGATCCAACCTTCCTTTTCTCCGCTCTGTAGCCCTGTCTACATTTGGTTCCTATATGTCTCCCAGCTGCGGAGTAGGGATGGGGCCCAGGCCCAGCCCTGGGGGGCAGTAGAGGAGGGAAATCCCCAGGACAACTGGTCTGGTCACGGACACCCCGAAACCAGCAGCCTTCCCTATTCTACCTTCTACGTCCCTGGCAAACATTTACTCTCCAGCTTAGCTCAGAAGCTAGCCAGCAACTTACCCCCACACTCTTGTCTAGTAATGCCAATCACAGAGTCTACACAGCCCTGTGCTCTAGAGATGGAAAAGAAAGAAGGTAGAGAAGAGCCACTGGGAGAGAGAGATGGAGAAAGAAGGAATAGAAAGGGAGGGGCAAGGGCAGTTCCCTGAGAGCCACAAGGCAAAGCCAGAGCCTTTGGCAAAGACAAACAAGAGGACAGAACTCTATCCCTATTGATATGCACAAGCAGGGACCATCGGCTAGTCTTCAGCTAAGACAAAAGGGAGAGTGGGGAGAGAAAGATGCTCTGTAGTGGACTCCTTAAATGTGTCTGTGAGTGGACACAGTATGAGCAGAAAGGGGAGTCAGGCCAGCTGAATATGGTGTAACTTCTTTGTTGCATCCTTAATTCTTCTTATGATGACAGAAATACGTTTGTTTGTTTGTCTTTACTTATCTAAAAAAAAAATGTAAAAAAAAAAAAAAAATCTCCCAACCTAACTCCTCGTCTTTATTATTTTAGCATTACAAATTATTCCAAAGTAACTTCACTGACAGTCACCACAACAACTATTTGATTGCCTCAACTGATTGTAAATGCACCTGTAGCTTTCCACACTGGCTACGGAGCATTTTGAATCATTCCATACACAGTGAGCACAGTAGTAAAAAAAGGAACGACGCCTGTTCCCTGGCTAACGAAAAATAAATATATAAAGGGTCAACTGGGGCAAACAAAGTCCAGATCTATGCAGGTTAAAGTTCTGGGCCTCATTTTCTCTACAGGGGGCCTTGAGATGCCTAAAGACAAGCATGCGTAAGGAAAAGACCATGACATGGAGGCCTGTTTAAGCCCACATTGTCCCTTCTCTATCCCCAATGGCCTCTTACAGCACCCCCACCAAGCCAACAGTCCTTTGCCTCCTTTCTGTGTCCATGGTTCCCCCCTCCCACACTGCGGGGACCCCTCCCCAGTGTTTGTAATCCCAGCAGAAACACTTAAGGTTCACAGTGGGTGCTCATCAAAACCATCTGCCTGGGTAGAGGCTGAGAGAGAAAGAGGGAGATGACAGAGGGAGGAGAAATAGGAAAGAGCAAGGGAGGAGAGGGAGAAAGCCAGGGAGGCGAGCTGCCTCCTCAAGCTCAGATGTTGGTTGTACTAATCTGTTCAATTAGCACCATTACAAGCCCTGCTAGTGGCTCAATTATTATCAGTGTAATCTTCACCAGCGATGAAAAGCCAGGCCCGAACTGCGGTGACCACGGAAGGCAAAGAACTTACAAACTTACAAATACCTTTAACTGCCGCTCGAGAGTAAATCTCTGGATGTAAAATGCAGAGACCAAAAAGAAAAACTTAAAAACTGGAAAATCTAAATACATGTCCAGTCCCACATATTTAGTGCAAATGATGATTTCTTCGTTAATATGCGAGTTAACATCAACAGCGGTACTTCTGTCCTACCTGATGTGGGGTGCTTATTTCCCCCTCACCTGTGACAGCAGGTTACCCAGCGTGAATAATGAAAAACGCCTGCTCAGGTCTCTCTGCTCGGGGGGTTAGAGCAAGGCAGTACAGGACAGTAATATGTGTGTGTGTGCAGGGGAGTGCTGATTTGAACTCACATGAGGCCAAACATTGACACAGACGCACACACTTGCTCATCTACATAGGCAAGCAAGCAGACACATATATTTTCATGGTCTTCAAGCTTTAATCCATTTGCAGCTGTGATAGTAATAACTGATGGATAGAGAGGTGTACTGCCTTCACTCTGGGTCTAGTACGAGTTATCATGAATATTTCATAGGCTGCCAAATCTACTGTTTAGTTTCAGATGAAGAAAATGAATGGACTCTGTCTATTTCCATTGCTCCCACATGCCTAGATCAAACAATGTTCAGTATTTAAACCGCCTTCTAGACTGCTGAGAGAGAGGGAGAAGGACGCAGCGTTGGGGGAGTGAGGAGAAAAAGAGGGGGTTGTACCAGACCGCAGCTGTGAGAGTAATTATGTGCTTGGAAATGTGATCATTTGTGATGAATAATGAATCGATGGCTGAGATAGACTAGCAATGTTTGGTCAATGGAATGAAAGCTGTGTTACGGGAAACTAGAATCAGGTACAATAATATTATGTATGGGAGAACCTGTGGGTGAGTTACTGAGAGGTTTTGTGTGTGTCTGGGCAAATAAAGTGACTTTCTGACACAGTCGTATTGTCCTGTGTCTGCGTGAAAGTTGGTGTCATACCTCCTGTATGGTTCTGGAGCCGGGAAAGTTGAGACTGTAGTCCCTCTGGGCCTCGCGGTGGCTGATGACCAGTAGAAAGTTCTGGTTTAATGACTCTTGGAGAGCACTAAATGAGGAGGGAAAAAATAAAACAGTAAAAAATAGGGATAAAGACCAGAAAGGAAATAAAAATACAAATTGATTCAGAAAATGAACATGTAAAAGAGGCAGAATAATGATGCAGAAGGATTAAAGGAACAGGGCACAGAAAAACAAACATTATCACTAAGAGCGATTCAGTCAAGTAAAGGGCAAGCTGAAACTTGTCAACTAGTGGTAGCCTGCTGGCCCATAGGGAGGTGGGTGCCTCCTCTGGAGGCTAGTCGCCCACTTCACTGGTTGTGTCTTAACAAGCCTGGCCAGAGCTGCGCTCAGCACAGCAGGCAGCCACAGCTATGACCACCTGCACGGTAACAGCATGGAGTCCACCAATCTGCCTTATTGCTAACTAACCTGGCAGCAATTATGAAATAATCCCAAGGGAGCCTTTACACCTTCCTAACTACAAACTCTAAAGATGCCTTAAAGGCCAGATTGTACTTTAACATACAGTTGCACAAACTGACCACATCTGTATGGTTTGTTAAAGTTGCTGGACACCAACACGAAAAAACTCAGCAACTACAGAGTTTTCTGGTTTATGGTTAATAGTTTTCTTTTGTTCAGTTGCAGAAATTGCTTTATTAACGGGACAAGCACTGCAACTAATTTTATTATTAAGCCAAAAAAAGAGGAATTAGTGTGCATCGCAAAACACTTCCTCCTCATCAGATGCTGCAGGATTACTGCTGCTGCTTACATATATCGCTATATATATATATATATATATATATATATATATATATATATATATATATATATATATATATATATATATATATATGTATATATATGTGTGTGTGTGTGTGTGTGTGTGTGTGTGTGTGTGTGTATATATGCAGTCATATGATATAATCAACCTCTGCACATCTATTGCAAATACTTGATAAATAATATATATATATATGTGTGTGTGTGTGTGTGTGTGTGTGTGTGTGTGTGTGTGTGTGTGTGTGTATGTATATGCAGTCATATGATATAATCAACCTCTGCACATCTATTGCAAATACTTGATAAATAATATTTTTTTATTTTCTATTTAGCTTTATTCAATTTATGCTTCCATCTTACAGTACTAGCTTTCATCTTTTCTCACATTTATTGTTATGCATCACCATACCAAGTCAAATTCTTTATATGTGAAACCTATTTGGCAATAAATCTGATTCTGATCAACTGCAGTTCATATCAGTTTATCCATTACAGGCAGTGAGCTGATTCTATATTTGCTGTCTATGTAATTCTCCTAAATAATGCTACTCCCTCTTTCCCAAAAGTTTTAATGTGGTGAAACATTATTCCACTTTAATTGAAATTCATGGTATTACAAAAAAAGATTAAAAAAGATAAAAGCACTAACAAACTCTGATATTTAAACATAAAAGAAAAACTCATATAAGTATCACTGAAACTCATAGAGCATAGTATTATTTCTAAAAAATAAAATCAAAGCATAAGCAATATCCACTGTTGGGCAAAACAGGCATCTACAAACTGTTCACAGGTAGACACGTGTGTGAGATGTCCACACTCTCACAGTGGTTGTCATATGATTCCACTGTGAGCAGAGACCTGGCAGTGTAGACGTGACCTGTCCAAGAGGCCCCCCGAAGGGTCAGGATTTCTGGATCTGCACTGTAGCTCGCTCAGTAGCTTTACAGCTGTGACAAAGACACCGCGAACAACGCAAACGCAGACACTTTGTGTGCTTCACGTAGAGAGGAGGTGGTGGGGGAATCAACTTTTGGAAGCTTCATTTACAATAAGCTGTGAGGTTAAGTAGCGTTTTGAGCAAACGCTGGGTCTGTGCAGCTGAATATCAATGGGAGGCTTAAGGGCCGAAGCAGGCACTTAATCAGGGCTCAGAACCCAAGGAGAGGAGGAAGAGTTGAGAGAAAAAGAGGAATGGGGGAATTAATATGTAGCGCACACATTAATTATGCAATCACACCCTTAATCTGCGCAGATCTGGACGAGCTTATGTTAACAGAAGCTCAAATTTACTGTAATGACAGCATATTTACATTGACTAAAACTACGAAATCAATATGTAAATGTAATGTTTGTTGTAGCTAACTGGGGAAAGATTGGAAATGTGTGGAGTGGGAAGGATGGATGCATATGTAATAGGGCTGAGCAGAAGGATGAGAGAGATGTGTGTGTGTGTGTGTGTGCGTGAGACAGAGTGAGAGAGTGAGACAGTGAGAAAGAGAGAGAGAGAGAGAGAGGAAAATGGAAGGGGTAGGGACACATAAATAAGGATCTAGCTAATATCATGATTATGTTTGGACACAGTCCCGAGCTACTGCTGGCAGGCAGCTAGACTCCTAAATAGACAGAGATAGAGGGTAAACTGAGTGGAAGTGTTACTCTGTCCTTCCAAGCAAAGAAGGAACATCTTATCAGTCATTTATGGCAGACCGACGAGCCATTTGGTGTGTGTGTGTATGTGTGTGTGGAGTTCTGTTCAAAATTTACTTTAAAAAAAAAAAATCAGATCGTTCACTGTGCTCTATAGTACAAATATAGCTACTCAAAATATCAAATGCATTCAGAGGGGAAAAAACATGCCATTCATAATGAGTCATTTCCCATCTGTCTAAAGAGGCCTGCTGGTTCATATATAAACAAAACACCCATGTTTCAAGTCTAATATCCCTTTGGCTTGACTGCTTTCACCTCCGATGTTTTCAAAGCAGCTGTCTTCTGATAGAGGCAGGCCCCTCAAGCAGTACGGGGTTGAGATGTGGATGTCTCAGTGTTTGCTTCTGCCTTCAGAGGTCTCTTTCTCACTCAACACACACACTCATGACATCAGGTCGGCCTGCAACATCTCTGGAGGTACTTGACATGGCATAAGGGTGCCGGGAGGAAAATGTCATTTAACTTTATGGACAGAGAAAATGGAGCGTTTTGCAGGGGAGAAGAGCAGGCTAAACAGATTGGTTTCATTCTGAGGTAAGCCCACCGCCTAAGCTGTGAGTCCCTGCGGCACAGAGCAGACTCTAGACCTTATTAAACTAGCATTGCCAGACACAGACACACACGCGCACACACACAATGTGACATGTGCCTGCAAAACACAAATACCCATACACACACGTATCGTCTCCCCAAACTCACACACTAACACAAACTCCCTCCTATCATGCATGTTTCAACTGCTTATAGACACAGAAAAACACACTGACCAGGGGGAGCACACGCTGACTGACCACAGGTTAGGGTTAGAGGAGGTCGTGAAGTACACACAAGGTCTTCTTACCTCCTCCACATTTTGCATCCACAACAAAGCAGGAGGATGCGAAACCGTTCAGGCTCTGCTCTGTTTTGGTCTGCCATCTTGTTCCAATGTTAATCAGCATGCTAACTGCAGTATACTTTAAACAAGGGCTGCTTTAGCTAATCAGCTAGCTATCTCCCTAAAGCATCTGAGGATCTGCTACTGGATAGCTGACACACAGAAGGAGACGTGTGGGGGCAGGCAGCCGTAATAAAAAATAATAATAATTAAAAACAACTCACATGAAATCTAATGAATCATTTTTGCAATTTCAAATTTCTTTGAGAGTTCAAATTAAAATAATCTCTCCTTAGCAAACATGCTTCCTGAGAGCTGTGCGGAGAATAAACGATGAAGGAAACAGGCTCCATTGAAATATTCATCAGGCCTTCATCATTTATGCAAGAGATTAGCTCCTCTTCAACACCCTCTTGTATTCCCAGGCTGTCATCAACATGGCCACAGAGAAAAACCTTCTTCGGGCTTTAACTCTGCAGTACTAACTGCACATCACATCTTTAACTAAATAACTACCTGAGATAGATTGGTGCTCAAAGGCAAGTCTCCCAAAGCCTCAAGATTTATTTCTAATCAAACAAGACAACTAAGAGGAGTTTACTCAGCAGGATCATAATGACAGTGCAGCACTATTTAATCAGTCGGTTTGGTTTAGGTGTGTGCGCTGCATGAGCCAAGCTCTACAAAGTAATTGCCAGGGATATTACCATTTATGGAACATTTGCATTTTTGTTCAGACTACAACTAAAAACTAGCAAATACGGTTAAAGAGACAGTGGTAGTTCTACTAACCTCATTCAAAACATTTTGGGATGTTATCCAACATAAAAAATAACCACTTTAACTGAGAATATTGACCAAGTTCACAGCATTAGTAGCTACACCATTACTTACTTAGTTTTATTCGTAATAAGAATACATAAATATTTTCTTATGCTTTTAACACATTTATCTCAGTTTGATAACATAACACAGAGTTATGTACAGAGGCACTTCACTCCTAGATACTAAACTACAGAAGGGACATGCTGTTCTGTATCACCTATACACTGTTAAGAAGATTATGCACAATTTATCATCAACTGCCACACAGCAGTGGTCTAGTTTTTGACCTAATTTTAGCCTTTGGAGTGCAGTGTTTGTAAAAAGTGAAGGCAAATGTGATTCCATGGATATAACAGTACCTACAGCTATGTTGTAAACTGGACTGATGCACGTGTCTGTCCAGTTGCAGTGACCAAGTTTAAAAGGCATGGGCAACACAACTTCTGTTTTGGAGATACAGACGAGTGAAAAATTAAAGGAAAACTAATATTGTGTCTTAGTAAGGTGTTATGCACCAAAAGAGCTTCAATGCGCCTTGGCATTGATTCTCCAAGTTTCTGAACTCTACAGGAGGGATGAATATCATTCTTCCAAAAGATATTCCGTCATTTGGTGTTTTAATGATGATAGAGCGCTGCCTCACACGTCAGTCCAAAATCTCACATTCGTGTTCAACTAATCAACTGATTAGCTGAGATCTTGTGGCTGCAAAGGCCAGAGCATATAATTCACGTAAATTTCATGCTCAAACCATTTAGTGACCCCTCATGTACAGTGGATGGGGCATTGTCATCCTGGAAGAGACTACTCTAGACAGGAATTTTTTATCATATGATAAAGGTGATTACTCAGAACAGCTTTGGATTAATTTGCAGTGACTCTTCCTTCAAAGAGGACAAGCAGACCTAAACCATGCCAGCAAATTGTCCCACACAGCATAACAGAGCCACCAATATCTTCACTGTAGGGGTTAAAGCTTCAGGTTTTCCTCCTTTAATTTGTCAACGTCTGTTTGTCTTCAAACGTACAGTTAGGAGTTTATGCAGTTTTTCATATATTACAAGCTGTGCCACCAAAATCAAAAAGAAGTAATTACTGATTAAGTTCTTAAATTAATAACGACACACTCAATGGAGATAATGAGTGAAGTACTATACATTTAAGTACAATGGAGTAACTGGTTTGTAGGAAGAAATATATTATATATACTCATAGATACCATATGTTCTATATTATAGATTAATAATGGTTGGAAAATTATTGGGTCATTAATAATTTTCTTTTTGATAATTGGGCAGAAGCAAATTGTGGTACCAGATCAAATAAATTCACAGCAGTACCTTGACTTGGTATGGCAGAGATCATGCGTGCTTCCCTACCTGCAAACATTAGGTTGAGGCTTTTACTGGCACCGAGTTCTGTCTACTGCAACAAATCTGCACACACTGCACACAAATTGCACATACTGTGGATTTACGGTGTGACCATAGTTTATTTTTACTGCAAGCTAACAGCTTGTCTGGTCCCGCTACAGGGGACTGCTCCCCCCTCTACTCTGTGATCTGTCACCTATCCTCTCCCGGTATGACAGCAGGGTCATCCATACACACACACATTTATACACAAATGCATGTGCATACACACAGAAGGCCACCCACTCCATTCAACCCCAACTGTCCTCCACCAAAATAGCTGACACAGAATAATGAGCTCCTGACACCCAAAATGATATCGATAACACTTGGGAGAAATGGCAACGGTGCTGCTAAAAAGACACAGCAGTTGGTGGGGGAGTGAGAAGATGAGGAGAGGCACAGAAGAGAGAGCGAGGGAGGGAAGACTGGGGAGATGAGGGCCATTAGCTGCCAACACAATATAGCTACCACTTAGCCTAACTAGCAGGCAACACGGCAAACTGCCAAATGACTTCTTTTACAAGTGTTCTGGTGACATGTGGATGCTTGCTTGGCTGCTTACATGAGGAAATGTGGGGAGAGTTACAGTACAATTTTAATTTTGAATCCACTGTAAACAAACCGGCTAGGGCCATTATATGTGAGGCTATGAAACAACTCTGGCTGATAAAGGCCATGTATCAGAGAGGAGTGGTAAAGACTATTGGCAAAAGAGCCAATATTGTGATGTTACCTAATTTTCCTTTCAATAACATGGGAAATTTCACTGAACTTAAATTATTCAGAAAGAAAACATAAAATTGGTAATCACAGAATAACATACCAAAAGCTGTCCTGGAGTGTCCTTTCTCTACTTAACAAACTCAAAGTAGATTTTTTTTTTATTCAAATGCTATAATTCAGCATTTAAATGGACAGTTGTCTTAATAAACATTATGTAAATAACAGCAAACTACTGGTACAGTTACGAAAAACACAGATGCTTTGAAAGATGTTTAAAATATACAGCTTGACTGATAACAGTATTGCTTTGCTGGAAAAACACCTCTGAAAAATCTAATCAAATGTCAATTTCAACAATATTTACTAATATTAAGAGTACAAAATTCAACTGTTCAACAACAATTGCTTGTAAATAAAAAAATGGTTCAGTTCCTTGTTAATGTGAAATTTTTTTTGTGGTTAGGGTTAGGGTTAGTGTTGTTTGGTTTCTCGACACGATGATCTACAGTCTGATTAATGATGAGTAACACGCACTTCTAAAAATGTGAGCCATCCTTTTAATAATCACAGGAGCGGCAGTGTGCGCCCTCGTCTCCCTCATTTGGCCAAAAAAAATGACTGCAATTCACACATACAGCACAGGGACAACGACGACGACATGCACAGATGCACAGCAACCTCAAGTTCTTCGGCCATCCATATAGTTAAAAAAAAACAAAACAAAATAACGACACATACGCACATAATTTTACACGCAGATAAGTATGTACCCTCATATATCTGTTTTTACTAGTCCCATGCTGTTATCATCATCAAATAAAAAATAAAAGGCGGTATTGGTCACCGTACAATTTGTGATGACAGGAGAAATATGACTTCTTTGGACAGTGTTTGCCTAACACTGATGAAAGGATGATCACATGCTCAGCTGCCACCTGTGATTGTATTACGGCTTTGACTTTACACTGAGCAGCCTGACATTTCACAAGGAAAGGTTGCTAATAGTGAAATGAACAGAACACCCCAGGATGGAAAACACTGGCTTAATGAAGCTTTCTCAACAAATCTCTATTGTCACTGAGAATTATCATTATTTTGACAGACTTTTTTTTTTAAGGGAATAAATAATAGCTATGAAGTCTTGGTATAATATGCATACATTTATGAGGCGTAAGAAGCAGAACAACCTTCAGCGAGCAACAATGTCAGGCTTAAAGAGACAAAGATGGGAGAGAAAATTATTATTTACACAACACACAGACATGGCGGCAGCAGATGTTCCTCTCAAAATGTCACAATGGATGGGAGAAAATGAATGTGCACTGGGAGGTCAAATGTGTCTTAATATACCAATGTAAATGGTATTTGCTAGCTGGCAGCTTCACCAAAATTGGACAGAGACCGCCACCTGGTGTTCACCACCAGGTACTACGCTCATAATACTAACTAGGATTTCATGACGCACATGTACCATGATGGGAGTAGGAAGAAGGATTTATTGGGAGATTACAAATAAAAAGAAGTAGTGAGAGAGTCCAGGGCTGAATACCTGTTTTTGCTGGTGCTGGCAGTAGGGGCGATGTCTGGGGTCAAGACATACAGGCTGTTGTTCTTGGGCAGGTGTAAACTTCTCAGCACCGTCTGATTACAGACACACACACACAAATGCAATATCAAAATAATTCCACTCAATAGAGAAAATTCAGACCTGAGGAGATGATTTGTTAAGAGAGTGAATTTTTTATTTGATTCTGATTGTTTGCAAGACCAATGTTGGTAATGATATCTAGAGCTTGGTGACCTAAGCAAGGACACAAATGCTCAGTTTGAACTCAGTCATGAGTTGGGACATGGGACATGGGACATTTTGGATAACTGTGTTAAAAAAAATCTCATGTCTGCTGTGTAATAATGCTGTAAAGAATGTGATCTCTATCTGTCAGCATGTAAATAGAATGTGTAATGTTTATTTAATGTAATAGTCATTAACATTAACAGGCACAGGCAGGGGAATTAAAGTACATATACTGTATATATATATGTGTGTGTGTGTGTGTGTGTGTGTGTGTATGTGTGTGTGTGTGTGTATAAACACACACACACATAAATATACAGGTTGAGCTCACTGGTGCTGTTTTTCTTTTTTATGTTCCATTGTGTTTTTTCACTTGAATACTTGTAACAAACTTACAAATTTATAAAGATTACTCACACTATCAGATACATCTCCACTCTTCCATCCCTTCAGCTGCATTTTGGACACTGGAACCCCAAGTTCTGTCTCAAGGATTTGTTTGATTTCTCCTGTAAATTAGTGCAAATTTGTGCAAACCAATTCAGAAGAACGTTTACATTATGTACCAAACGAACATGTGCTCTGCTGAGTATTATTCACAGAATGTACATCAGTGCATGCGGTGCTCACCGACTGTGCTGCCTTCCTCCAGTACCAACTCTACAGAGCGCTGCCGGTACTCCACCCTGAAGTTGAGCATCCGGGGCTGACGCTCTACAATGTGTCGGGTGGAGGGGTTGCTGGGGCAAAAAGCTGAAGCCGAGGACGATGGAGGAGAAGAGGACGAGGACAAGGAGGAGAGGGGAGGAACTGCACCTCCTGCTGCTGCATCAGCCGCCTCTGATTGGCTAGGAGGTCCGTACATACTGGCCTGGCTCGCCTCACTGGAAAAGTTACTGTAAAGAGGTGACAAGGTTACTGATAATAACTGAGGAGGTAAAAGCAGGTATTTGTGGCAGGGGCTAGATTTTTGTGACCACATCAAACTCATTCCTGTCCTTGTCTTTAGACTCTAAACTAAAGGTGAAGAACCAATGGAGGGTACTGAAAGACTGCACCACAATATACCATAACAAATGGTTTTCCCTCCCTTACTGTATCTACTTATTCTTTTCTAGGTTTCTCTCTTTGCAGCTTCTCAATGTGTGACCCATGTTTCACACAACACAGCAAATAATCTCTTTTTTTGTCTCCTGACCATGAACAAAGTGTGCCCTTTGTTCCTTGAAGTGTATGCAGCAACTGTCTTACGAGAACAGAGTGCCAGACTCAGACTTTTTAACAAAGGCTGTATTTTATTTGGCCCACCACATTAGAGAGGCCACTGTCCTGAGACGTAGGTTGGCCTAAAACCTCCACAAACAGGCTTGACCAATGGGATGGGAAATTAACCCACCCAAATGGTAGCACACTATAACCGTCTCCTCCAACAGTCACTTCAGCGCAAGTTTTAGCAACCAACCAGTTATTTGAAGATCCAAATCGTTCCTTAAATCATAATTGGACAAGAAGACTAGTTACCAAGACAAAGAAAAAAGGCTATATTTAATAATTACATACCCAAAAAAAATCACTTAACATTGACCTATTCTAAGATCATTTCAGAAAAACCTAAAACACAGTATTTCAAGGGTGAGTGGATCACCCACGCATTAAGTTATCAGATTTAAACAATGTATACTGCATAAGTTAATGGATGTGAAAAGACAAGTAAATCCCTTTTTGTGACATGAAGGCCTCTGAAACCTCTAAAAGGGTTGAATTTGCAGAAATTAAGAGCTACTGAGATAGCACTGGGGACAAATATACCCACCACAAAAGGTGAACCAGAATGACAACTACTATCATTATACAAATGTATCGTTGGTCGATAGGAAGAGGTGATGAGGCATACACAAATGAGGCAGGGATTAGGTAGAAAGGCATTGTACTCCAAAAAGCAAAATGAAATCCAAGAGAGATTTTGCCAGGAGGATTCTTACAATACTCGGAAGCATCTGAGAGAGAAAATAGTTTATAGCGTGAGCTCTCACAACAAAGAGTGCACTTTCACCTAAACTTGGCACAGCAACACTGAAGGCCGTTAAATTGTCCGTTGTTGCTGTTTGGGTGTAGTTCCAGGCTGCCCTACATCTAGATGGCACTGTTCTCCTGTGCCTGTCGAGGAGGTGTCCTCAAGCAGACAGAACTGCTGAGCCCTTCGCCCACAGACAAACTGTCAGACCACTGACCCAATTCAACAGACTCAGAATCTCTATCACGTCCTACCAGGAGGAACATTTCTGGTGCTCTGAGGAATGTTGGTTACTGATCAACAAGGCAAGCTTCTTATAGTTCCCAACCTGCTTACTAAAGAGGACACGAGGGAAATGCATTTTAGACAGGAGTGTTGGCGCAGCCTCCAACTGGCTCCGGCTCAGGTCACGTCATCAGAGTCTGTTTACTGGGCAATGCCAGCCTACTCATACCAGTGCCAGCCACTTAGTAAATGTGTTGGCTGCTGGTCACACTGCCAGCCAGCCTCCATTCATAGCAATGTGTGCCCTTGAGAAAGACCAGCAATATTCTCATGGCCCAAGGGCCTGAACCACACTGAACTACATGCATGCATGCGCACACATGCACACAAGTGTGTACACAAAATGAAACGGTTTAACAGAACGTCTCCAGTTTGAGTGGGTTCAGATCACCTCAGTGCATTCATGAGTGTAAACTAACCGTTGAAGGAAAGTGAAGGGCTCAAAGCCTCTTAAAGAAACCTTTTCTATTCAGATACTGTGTACAACTCCAGTCTTGGCAGAAAGTTTCCTTGCAGTTGCAGTGTCTTTTATATTATTCCTCTATTAAACAGCAGAATAGAAACCACAGCAGGAGCATTAGCCCCCAACTCAGTGGCATCTTTGTTAGCATTATTTGCTGGATATGTATGCATAGTATGAATCTACTAAACAACGTTTACTTTACTATGTAAAATCCAAATGTTATTTCATGATGGTAGCAGGTGATACAGAAAATGCAAGTGGTGAACAAACCCACTGTAATCATGGTAAAAGCCTAGTTCATGGAAACACTAAAACAGACACTGAACCTGCAAGTTCACATTGTCTGGTCATCACTGAGGTGAGGAGTTCAATTTCCTGCTATAACGCTCTGTGGTTTCACATTTCATGCATTGTTTGACAGTTACTTTATGCACTTCACTGTAGATGCACTCTAATGTCACAGGCACATATTCCTCAGTGACATATATCCCACGCAACCCATACCAAGAGTTCATATTCATATATCTAGAGAGACAAAAGAAAAACAGTGCATTGAAAAGTCACATATGATATTGCATGTAGGTTTTTCAAGTATGACTCTCAATGAGATAGCATTTGTTCAGTGTTGTCAACTGATACATTCTCTCTGATTCACAGTAAGGTGGCAACATGGTTATTACCTTTGTAAGATCCCATTCTCCTGTGGTATCACTCCATTGATGGCTGCCTGTATTCAAAGTGGAAGCAAATGATACAATTAAAATACACACATTCTAATGACATTTTGTTGTAATTGTATTGTATTCATGCCCAACTCTTTTCTACAAAAGATACTTGACTGTCTGGGAATGACATTAAAGAGATTGGCAAATATTGCAGCATTTATTCAGCATTGCACTGCAACTATTACTCCTCCTTTGTTTTATTCTTATCTGTTACACATTTTATTGTTCTTATACCTTACTTTGTTTGGTTTATTCATTTTCACATATTCAATCATTATTAGCATAAACCCTTTTATTTTTCTTTTTTTGTGTTGTTTGTGTGTTATTGATTTGATTTTATCGCACAGTATTTGCACTCATTTGTTAACTTTATTGGAAAGCACTTTGAGCTACACCGCTTATATGAAAGGTGCTATATAAACACATTTTTATTATTGGTAGGAGTAATAGTAATAGTAAAAGTAATAGTAGTAGCAGTAGTATATCCATAAAGCTGTTTTGAAAGTGACTCACCAAAATCAGTAAACTACCAGTTCACAGTGTTTTATTATTATCCAAAAGATTTATAGACATGTTCGTGTTTTTTACATTTGATCTTTATAGTAAAACAGACCAACTGGACAGCCCACATGTAACCAGACACAATTTGCTGAGATTTTCAGGCTTGAACGTTTCAGACAAAACCTGAAAAATCAAAATGTGACAAAGACACATGGAATATTGAAATATGCTGGCTGATCAGAACAAAGAGAGCCGAAAGGACAAACATGACCGTAACCACTGTCAGCTTTCCACAGAGCTTTTGTTCGAATGGACAATTGGTTGGATTTCTCTCGAACCCTCACTATTCTTCACTCCAAAACAAGCAAAATAAAAGTAGTTGTTATGTGCAGGTATAACCATATTCCCTAATCTTTATGTTTTGAGTTAAAAAAATAATGCAATGGCTAAAAATGTAAAGGTCTTACATTAACACTGAAACACAAGCTGATAAAGTGCTTCTGGTCTGTATGCAAAGCAATGAAGGTGCCGTGCAGAGTTCTGTTTAAACAAAGGTTCTGTTAATATTCAATAGTCCTCACTGAAAAGGCACTGTATGTATCTTTGAGGTCTAAAAATGTCCTGAATGCATTTCCTTTCTTATAAAACATTTGCAAAGCCATTTTTTAAAAATATTCTAAATCCTGCATTGTTTACATCCATGTTTATTAGCTCGCAGTCTTTGTTGCCACATTGCTGCATATCTTGGCACATTAACACTACTTGTTGACAAACAGAACAGTGTGAAACCATAAGCAAACAAACAAACAAAATACAAGACACAAAACAGGGAGCTACTCGGAGACACACAGCTCCATTGTGCCACTAGAGGTCAAAAGCTTTAATCCTCTGAAGTTAATGACATGGACACCGCAACCCTCTAAACCTCTAATGCAGCATCTAGACATCATCTCTGGGCACTCATGTCTGTACGATCAGTTTGCCAGGAAGCAACATATGAGGACAGGAGTCTTTTGTCACTGAAGATTCAACATCTCCATTTAGTTATACCTGGCTTTTTACTAATTATTTTATTTGTTTATGGTTTATTGCTTCCATTGATTAGCAATGGGCAATACTACATGTTAATGTTAAAAGGAAAGGCCATTTTCACAGCAGACATTTTGACATGAACGGCTGGTATTGCTGGTCCACAGTCCCACTGTCATGGCCTACCGGAGCACTTCAATAGAACAAAGCCATTGTTAATGTAATTAGTGATATTTGTGCTTTTCCTCCAATGACAAGCCAAAATATCTGCTGTAAAGAAGGCATCTAACTAAAGCTACAATATATTGTTCTGCAGTTAAAAACAGGTTTAAGACCAGGTTACATAAAATACCTTAAATGTGACAAAAGCATTTCATGTGTCTTTAATAAGACTGTAGCACAGATATCAATTTCACTATCCTTCCAAAAAAAAGAAAAGAAAAAGCAAAGGCAGTATTTCACACAGCAAATTCCATAATTAATGAATGCATCTATTGTTTAGACCCTCACTTACTAATTAAATTGATCACAAGACGAGATGCGTCAGGATCTGGGTGGATTAAATTCTTTCCTTCTCTGCTTAACACTATTCTGGGGGACAAGCTGCTCAAGCATACACATTCACACAAAGCACATTTGTTGTTGTTAATGTTTACAAAAACCATCAGCTACTGCAGAGGAACTGCAAGTCATCAGATTCACAGGTGCAGTGAGTCCAGGCTCCACTGTGTGTCCTGCCACTGCTTGGGCTTAGACTGATGCTGCTGCTGCTGCTACTGCTGCCTGCTTTGAACTCCTGCCAGCATTGGCCTAAATATAGAATGACCCCTTCCGATATGCACCGCGCAGTAAAGGGCTCCTTGTTTTTCAGACTCATCATGAGTTAATACAAACTTGGCAGACCACATTCAATTTCACAGCGTCTCTCAACTCAACAATCACACTTCTTAAAATATTTTCTCTGTCACCTGCTTAACAAAATATACCGGGTAAAATGAAGAAGTCACTTGGCCATCGCCAAAATACACAGAGTTATTGGATGTTAACTGCCCTCTTGAACCTGTCCTCGAGATGGACTCAGCCAGTCTCTCAAAGAGCAAAGCTCAAAGCCCGTAGATAATGAACTTACCACTAAATCCCAGTTATTAAGCTCTAACAGAGTGATTGCTTCTGCAATGTTGTCAATTCCAGTGCAAGCCTGTGAGAGGAAAAAAGAAAAAGAAAACAGAAGTTACGAGAGAAATGCACTGTGTGAGATTCTACTGCAGTTTGTTTTATGAAAAATTCTGAAATACTCGTACATTAAAAATACATTACACAACTCAATAGAAGAGGAAAGAAATCAATTAAATACATTTTAACAACCATACTACATCCCATAACAGCAACAATGCAATGACAGCCACTCGGTAATGTCTTAACCCTAAAAAGAGCACCAATACACTTGAAGTTAAGTGGATCTCTTTGTAGTCATCCTGAAGTGTTGAATAAGGTAGACAATCCAAAGCTGAAGACATCATTACTGTACATTTCTTTGTGTAACTAATGAATCAAAACACATCCTCTGAAAAAGTGACAACAAACTGGAGCTCTGACACCAGCAGTGTTAAAAAGTTACTATCCCTCATGCAGGCGCAAAAAGGTGCAGGGCCAGATTTTTTTTTTTTTAAATCAAGAAAAAAAGCTTAAATCTTGTGCAGAGCTGCTATGTGCTTCCCACCTTCTCAAAACAGCATATATTTATGTCTGTGCTGAAGACAAAAACACCCAAATGATTTAATTATTCTGGTGCAGTAACCTTGACTTCTTTCAGTCATAAAATAATTCAACAAGGTGGACAATGACTAAATTGGTCATTGGAAGGTTTACAAGTTGATAATGCAACTGCTGCTCTGGTGAACTTCTTGTGCTAAACCTGTGAATCTTTTGTGATTTCCTAGTGACTGTTAGCAGTTTTGTTTTAACAGAGAGCATTTAAATCATTTTAATCCCAAAGATTATTGTCAGAGAGACCAGATTGTCTAAGTAAAAGGTATTTTTAGACACTTGCTCATGTTGCACTGGCTTTCCGGGGTTGTGTTTTATGTCCGCTCTCTTTTAAAGTGTATAATAATGAATGACTGCAAAGACCAGCAGAGACACAGACATATCCTGAAGTATGAATCTGTTGTTCCAAGTTTACTTTCAAGGCAGGAAACAGGACTACTGCCCTGGTAAAGGCTGTGTTTATTAACTCGTGATCTAAACACCAGTAAGACCATGGATGTGATTATTGTTTTTAGGTCGGGTTGCAATTCTAGCCCTCTGTCAACCAAGACAAAAGGTCATAAGAATGACAAAGTGGACAATGTTAAGTGCTTAGATTTTTTTAAGATTTCAAGAAACATACACTGATGATACCAAACTGAGAATGTAATGCCAACACAGAGTAGGTCTGTAAAAACAGCCTAAACAGAATTTGTGCCATTATTTCAAAGACTAAATGTCTAAATTATAGGTTGTTTCAATGAATTGTTGCTCTTGCAGTCTTTAAACTGTTTTCTTTTTAAAAAAAAATAAAATTATGTCACCTTTGAGTAACAAATGCTCCAGAAAACGAGGAGCATTGCTCCCAGATTAAATCGTCCTCTAAGGAAAGAATTTATTTTTACGGTGATGTAAGCTTAAGCTGTCAAAAAACAAAACATATTTAAAAGCCTTTGCTCCTCCTCCTATCATATTTTTAAACACAAAGTAACAGAGAAAAGGCTCCCTCTGTTTTATATGTATTATGTGCATATACATGTTTCTTAATTACAATATATGTATTATATATATTGTTGTTGGTCAGTAGATCCTAGCCAAGAGGGATATTTTATACATTAGGCAGCTCTTTAACCTGAAGGCAATGTTATGCTACTTTAACCTACCACTGTCATTATGAGAATAATAAGAGATAAATCTTTAACATGAATTTTATATTGAGTGTTTATTATATGCACATTATCTATCTCAGGCACCACAACTTGGACACAGAGCTCAATCAGGCACTGAAAGTGAGTGAGACAACTCACCCCATGTTTCTTTTTATATCTGATCTCATGTGTTTGAAATGATTTAATGATTAGCTCAAACATTATGAGATCACAAGCACTACCTGGATATTTGAGCACTGTAGCACAGTACAGGTCCTAAAGTTATGGGACACAAGTGTGGTGCCACCTTTGAAAACTTGATAGAAATACATATGATTGAAGTGTAAACGCACAAGAATGAATCCTGAAACTGAGAGTTTGGGCCCTCTGAAGTGGCTTTGCAGAAACTGATAAGGAGGAGGCATCGATGTCTTAATTAAACAATAGATCTGCTTTGCCCTAATCTGAATGAATGACATGTCTCACTCTAACATCGAAAGCAAATTAATTAAGAGGAAAACTTTGCATACAGTTGTATTGTTTACATCTCTTGTCACATATTATTTAAATCAATTTGATAATTAAAACCACAAAGCTATGATAACAAACCCCTGAGAGGGAAACCACCAAGGAAAAGGCCTGAGTGTATATTTCGAGGAAGGATGTAAATTATTTTATAATGGTTGTCATTAATTGCGATGGCAAATGCTACATTACTGCCGATTTGCAGAGGAAGCATAATGTGGTAGCCTGAATTTTCTCACCACCAATATCTACTGTCCTGCTTGCAAACTGGGATTTAAATCAAGGGAAATATTCAAACAGCTATGCTACAATGCATAAGAGCAACATTTAAAGTGGTGGCAGGGATGTATATTATTTTCATACTGATGTCATTAAGCACAATGGCCAGTGCAACACTGCAGCCAATTTATAGGGGAAACATAATGAATCTTAACACCGTGAGCACCTTCGATCATACCTGCAAACTGGACTTAACATCCACTATCTTTTGACTGACAACCAGCTCCTGGAGGACATTTAAAAACCTGACAGAGCGACTGGCAGAGTGTAAACAAGGTGACAGTTAGAAACATACATGTAAAATATACTTCCCAACAAAACAGAAGCGAAAGAGTGAAATCAAGTTAATCATTTAGACAACTATGTTACAACCCATAACAACAGCATTTTAAGCACTGGCAGGAGTGTCAATTGCTTTATTGTGGATGTCATTAAATCAAGTCAGGATGCTACGTTGCTGCCAATCGACAGGTGAAGCATAATGTGGTATCCTGGATTTCCTCACCATCAATATTGCCTATCCTAAATGCAAACTGGGTTAAAAAGAAATCTGCTATCTTTCCAGGGACAGCCGGCTCTGGGAGGACATTTAAAAGCCTGACCCGCAGAGTGTAAACAAGTTGACAGTTATCGTGAGCGTCGTGGCTCCAGTACATTTTTAAGCTAACCAAAATTTTAAAAAAGGCTCCTCGCCGTGTGTCGAGCATGCAAACTTTGAAATCAGCAGCAAGAAACAAATGTCGACGGGGCAGCTCTGACTGTCTAGCCCTCTGAGCTCACAGCTAAAATAAAAAATAATGCCCCCAGACTCAGTTAGCGAGCTGTCAGTGTGTTAGCTCGGTGTGTTAGCAGCAGAGGAAAGGCACAGCAAAAGCTCAGTCTGTCCGCGACGCCAGCCAGGTTTGTGTGCTTTCACTGACAGCAGCCCGGGGAGGAAACAGAGCCGAAGAGGATTACCACCTACACATGAAACACACAGAGAGGAGACCCACCTGAAAGTCGGCCAAAATCATCTCTCTGTCCATGTTGCTTTCGCCGCTCTCGGAGGCCATGGCGATGACTGGCTAAAAGCGATTTTTCTTCCTCCGGCTCTCGTCGTCTTTCTCGCCTCACTGAGGGACACCGGGCGCGAATGAAACACTTTGCCTGGACGCAGCGACCTGTGAGGGGCTTGGCAAATTGGAAATGTCAGACTTTATGGGGCTTTAACGGCCTCCGACGGGCATAAATGTGTGAAGTAGCGGTGCAGTGTTCAGTTATCTCGTATCATTATTGTCATCTGGTCCAGTATTGCTTTACGGCTGACGTAAAGCAGCCGCGGCTGTTGCAAAGTCGAGCCGAGAACGTGAAGCTTCTGCCAAATCGATACTTCATCACCAATAAAGTTAAAGAAATGTTTTTTTTTTTGTTTGTTTGTTTGTTTTTTTTAACTATATTTAAAGAAATTGCTGTGAATTGTAGCTTCTATAATGGATGCCCATGGACTGCTGTGCATTTATTTTGATATTGCTCAGCTGTGAAGTATATGTGATAAAAAATAAAAATAAAAAAAACAACAACAAAGATCATTTCTGAAAATATTGATGAGAGTTTTACTGGACCTGGGAAGAATGTGTTGCTTGATCCCAACAATACATTCTTTCACAACACTCTGAAAAGCCAAAGGCAGCATTTACCATATTAAAAGTAGTTATTTAGATCTGTATACATCTCTTTATCTCCCATAGCATTAAAGATAATACATACTTGTTTGTGTGTGTGCGTGTGTGTGTGTGTTTTATTGTTTGTATTTGTTTTGTATTCATATATTGTTTTCTTTGTAAGAAAAATGTGTAGTGGCAAATAAAGTCTTGCAGGTTCCTCACTAATTCTGGTTGTGGTCCATCTGTCTGAGGTTCACTGGCCTGGTGGGGACATGATCTGTGTCTGTGCTTGTGGAGAGAAGGTCGAGTGGCCCAGAGCTCCATATATGAGGACATCTAGAGATGCACCTGGACTCACAGACTCATTTCCATTACCTGTGATACCTTCACACATGGACTAAACCAATGAACTCAGTATAGCTACAGCTTATTACGACTCATGTATAATTCCATAATATGATTGATGATGTTCTCTGTACATGTGGCATCTATTGCACGTCTGTCCGTCCCAGGGAGAGGGATCCCTCATCTGTGGCTCTTCCTCAGGTTTCTTCTTTTTCCCATAAAGGGTTTTTTGAAGTTTTTCCTGACTCGGTTCGAGGGTCTAAGGACAGAGGGTGTCACAACTGTGCAGATTGTAAAGCCCTCCGAGGCAAACAATGTTTGTGATTTTGGGCTCTAAATAAATAAATTTGATTTTTTGATTTTAAAGCTTTAAAAAAAATTTAATTCTCACAGTTGACTTTTCTCTGTTGCATGTCTGTCTTTTTCATGCCAACACCACTTAAAAGATCAAATAAACATGCTTCGAAGCATATATTACTCTGTGCCTGAATATTTAGTGCACCTGCCCACTTTATTGGTTCAGGTTATCTTGTCTGAGGTTGCAGATAATAGGTGATAATACATAATCAACACTCTGTAAGCCAGGGTTTTCCACATACTTGCAGCACAGGCCCCTAACTTGTTGCTATTTTGTCTCAAAGGACTCCAGATCTGTGATGCCATTTGGCTTTTACAGGCCTAATCATTATTAAGGAAGGTGTGGATGTCAGACTGCTGTGCCTGTGGTCCTGCTCAGCCTACTTTTGAGAGCTACTGGTGCCCACATGTTAAAAAACATGTCCTCTTAGATGCCTGTATGCTAGATGAAACATGATAAAGTGCTCTCTAGGGTGGCCCAGTGTGAAAGATAATGTGATTAAGAGCCATGTATGTTGTCCTTCCAGCTGGTGTAGTTTTATGCTTTTTGAATGAATGAATGAATTAATTAAACTCTAGAGTGTGTGCATAAAAACAAACATATACATATTATTCTAATTTAAAAAAAGGCCAGACAGTAAGTAGTGGAAAAAAAACACATCAACAGTCTAACCAGTTAGGAAATAGAGGGTAAGACTTCAGGTGATGGAAATGGAGGGAGAAAAAAAATAGGGCACATCCCTGCCCAGCGAGACACAATGGTCGCCCATCACCTACAGATATGCCAATGTAAATCTCATTGTGCGTTTTGGGGGTGTACTTGTATCATTTAGAGACTCCCAAATCTTATATCCTTATCCTTCTATCCTTTAACAATAATAATAATAATAATAATAATAATAATAATAATAATAATAATAATAAAATATACTAATACTTGATGGTGTAAAAACTTATTTGTATTTGCCACAAACGCCACTAATGCCCTGAACTGCAAGGTGATAGCACCAGAGAAAAAAATTCCATCCCTGGTCTTTTGACCAATTACACCTGAGAGCGCCTGTCATGTGACCCCATTTGACCTCATTATTCCGCTTTGCAATAGAAAAACCTCGTAAATAAAGTGCTTGGTGTGTAAATCCTGTCAAAGTGCGCATGTCCTCATGGGCTCTCTACCAATTTCCTGTGAAAAGCGGCGCATGAATTATACTGTATAGGCCTTTATGATCCCTGCACACCTGACCCCATCACGGCAAGAGGAGAAACCAAACCAGGCTTCGAGGCTTTTTACAAATCTCCATCACTAGATGGCGGCATGATATCGAGGAACTGAGATGTTGCGATGGCAGAATAAAAAAAAGGCTCTCTCGCTCTTCCACAGGGCATTATCATTAGAAACAATGTAGGACACCCTGATTTTATCCATATGCTACAATGTGACCGCGTTCCCCACGTCTCGGCGGTGGATCCGCGCGCAGCCTCATCACCGCGGCGCCGCATCACGGCTCCGCTCTCTCCAGAAGCTCCGTTAAAAAAACGGCGTCCCCGCCTATCATCTAGCTCCCGTCCAATCACGCCATCTCATCTTTTTTGGTAAGTTTTTCAAAAAATGATATACTCCGCGCAGCTGTAAGGACCACGGGGCGAGCGGCCAGCCTCCCGCAGCTCGATCCCCGCGTCAAATGAGCCACGCTTCGTGCTGTCAGCGGCGACATTTGAGCGGCGGATCGATCGTGCGTCTGGACGCGTCGCCCGTTTCTCAGTTTGAGAGGCGTTCGCAGCGGACATCGCGGTGACAGTGGCTCATGGGGGATCAATGGTAGGTTTACTTTTGAAAATGAAATGAATCGTCACGACAGTGCGATCTTGGGCTGGCTCTCGCCTCTCTGTCTCTCAGCCCCCCTCCACACCCTCCTCCGCCCCCACCACCTCTCCGAGCGCCGACACTATAAACAGGCGAATGCAGAAACGCACTTTTCACGTTTTGGCAAAAAAAAAAAAAAAAAAAATCTTTTGAAAATGAGCGGGAAGTGACCGTGAATGACATCACATTTTTTGACCTTTTGACAACAAGCGTGGATGTAATAGTTCTATCTATTTTTGTTGTTGTTATTTTTGTGTTTGCTTTTTCAGCACTCGACTCGGTAGGATGGCACCCTGTGACACGGAGTTACACGGAGGAAGGCTTGTGTTATGCTTTTAATCTCATTTAAAGTAAGGAGTTTTTTTTTTTTTCAACGATCATGCATACAAATTTTAAGCTTCGATTGCTGTAGTTATCACAGCTGCAGGTGGATTATATGCCATGTGTGCAAAAATGTCTGGGCTCACTGTAAATACGTGTTGCTTCTGCATCTGCCCCGGATCACAAGAGAGACGGGGCTGCTCTAACAACACGTGGAAAAAACGCTTGTCGTTGTTTTTACAGCGTTTTCATCTAATTATGACCACAGAACCACGAACAGAATCGGTATTAATTTGACTGTCACCAAGAGGTAGATGAGTAGCTGAATGGCATGACTAACATGAATTGATATGTTCATGTATACAATCTGAAAGCAATTGGCTGTTAATACATTTGATTTTGGAGATAGATTTGTGCAGATCATAGAGCTGGAGGGGTTTATTTTCTGTCTGGATACTAAATGAGCACCAAGATATATGTGGCATGACCTAAATAGAATAAAGGTCTTGAAAGTGAAAAGGCATAATAAGTCATCTGCCATTGTGTAAAATGCACTTGGACAGAGATGGGTAAAAGTAAAGTGAACGTAGTCTATAATTATAAGATAGTTATAACTAATATAATATATCAGAAATTAGTCTTTCAGCATTGGAGAGAGGCTGAAACATGAGCATGTATTCATGAGTTATATACAGAATAGTTCCTCTACTTTCTAGGTCTTTGCCAATCTATGTTGCATAAATATTTGAAATGAAATGAAACATTAGAATAATTTAAATGGATTTACAGGTCAAAAAATAAACACCAATAGTAAGTTCTCAAGTTATAAGTTACTCTAAAGGTCCGTATTGCATTAAAAAAAAGAAATGGAACTGTTTTACTTATTTATTTTACAGGCTTGCTTTCAGAAATCCTTTCTGAAAAGCTTTTGTTGTAGATTCGTGAGATATAAAGTAGGGAAAACTGTACTAGTGATATATATAGATTGATATATATTGCTGGATTTTTTTTGTTTGTTTTTTTTGTTGTTGTTGCTGTTGATTTTTCATAGTTTGGTTCTGGTAGATTTTGAGGGGTCAACCCCATGTGTGATGTAAGGTTGGAGGGTGGTGCCTGTGAGATATACTTGTCCAGACTGCTTTCTGGATTGTAACATTTTTTCACACGGCTTGTCAGAAACCTTGGCTTCTATGTCTCTGTATTTTTTACAAGAATGGCTGACGGGTCACTAGCTGACAAGCTCTGCAGTGCCTCTGCCAGAGGAAACCTACCCGAGGTATTGTTTTTGCTGCAAAATGGAGCAGATGTTAATGGATTTAATACATACGAGAGAACTGCACTGCAGGTTGGTATAAACCGCTTTTTAAATGACTTAATGTCTCAGTGAATTTGGAAAAGAGATCTGTTCATGGTGGTGTTTTGTTTTAGTGTGTGGTCTGGCAAGCAGCATGCTTTACTTCCTTATCTGTTTCTGTTGTTGCACAGGATACAAGGCATTATGATATTTTTGTTCTTCAACTATCCAGAGGTCCTTTATTATCGTTTTTTCAAATTGAATACTCCAAATAGATATGAATAGTTTTCAAATTAAACTAGGTGTGAACAACTACCAGAAAGAAGTTTAGACCTGTAGCATATCTGACCTAAATACACCCAGTCAAAAGAGCTACATAGCTTACCAAAATCATTCTGAAATTCGTAGATTGCTGTGATTAATTATTTAATGTAATATTATGATTAATGTAATATTATGAATGTTTGTTATTGTTTTTTTAATGGAACTGTAAGATGTTATTTTATCACTGTAAGTATCATAATTGAATATACTTCTAGTACTTGATACTGAGAAGTTATTAATCACATATAATAACAAATAAGCCTACTTTAGTATTGTTGTAATAAGGAAAATGCATGCTGAAAAGCAAGATCAAATTTGAGGAGTTAATGGTGGAGTGTGAGAGAGGAGTCTCAAAATGGTGGGTGGTGATGAGGAAATGGAAACTGAGGACCTCTTACACAATACACCTGGTCCTGCTAGGATTTACAAAGATAGGTTTTTTTATTAAATACAGTTTTCACAAGTCATATGCTGGCAAAAGTAAACAATAACAATGATGCCAATTTTACAATTACCACTACTTTCCATAATTTTGCTAATAATCACAGTGATATGTTAAAGTTACTACTGCAGTGGAGTCATTTTAGTCCTTAATCATAGTGATTAATCACATCTCACATGTTGTTTTAATTCTGTTTTAATATGAAAACAAAAGCTACATCACCTCTTTGATGGAATTCCCTATTATTAACATTTTTACTATTGCACAAGTGTCTACATGTCAATTCTCTATAGTGGAATGTTATAATAATAAGACAGTTATTCTTCTCTTATATTGAAAATACTATGTGTCGACCTACAAGCTGCCACTGACTCTCTTCTCTTTTTCTCTTCTCATCCTTCTCACGCCGTTTTGCGCTCAGGTGGTGATGTTGGGAAGCACCGCCGTGATTGAGGCTCTCCTCGCGGCGGGGGCGGACCCCAACGTGCGCGACCCGACCTGCGGCCTCACCGTGATGCACGACGCCGCGCGCGAGGGCTTCGTGGAGTCGGTGCGCGTGCTGGTGGACCACGGGGCGGACGCCAACCTCACGGACAAGAAAGGCAACCTGCCGCTGCACCTGGCCGCCAAGGGGGGCTACCTGGACGTGATCCAGCTGCTGATCGGGAGCACCGCCGACCCGCAAACGACCAACGACCAGGGGTACACCGCCGCGCAGCTCGCGCTCCAGCACCACTGGATGGACGCCGCCAAATATATTGAGGAGTATTTGAGCTCACGTGAGTAGTCCCAATAAAAAACAAAAAAACTCTCCTGCCCACAAACAGTTTAAATAAAAATTCTCTCTTCATTCTTGAAGTTTCACAGTTCAACCATGATGGAAGGAGCACACAGAAAAAGTAAAAACAGCAACACCACAGTGTAGAAATAGGTAAAAGTACCAACATCAAAATGTACTTCAAGTATTAGTAAGTTAGTTATTAGTTAATTAGTAAAAATGTGCCTACTCATTCAGTCTGTTTCAGAGCTCTGTGATTTGTATCACTGGATTATGATTACTGATGCGTTCAGGGGCTGCAACATTAAACAGAAACGGAGGCTGCTTTTTAATTTACCGTACTGCTTGGTGGTTCGTGAATTTCTCCTCGGGGCTCAATAAATACTTATCTAACCAATTATAACAGATCACCATTTATTTGCCAGGTGCGGTGTCTGTTATTAATCTGTCACCAAAACTAAACAGAAAAATGGAGAAACTAATAACGTGATGATGGTGAAAGACACCGCAGAGCCTCACAGTGAATACGGGTTCTCACATGAAGAGAAAGGACAGCCGTAACCGGTTTGCTGTTTCATGCACAAATCAGCATGTGTCACCCACCGATTTAAAGATTTCATGACGATTTTTGTTTCTCACACATGGGACGGCCCAAACTCTCTGGCCTCTGTTTAGGGCGACATGTGAGGTTAAAACAGTCGTCTACTGAAGAAAAAAGCTCAACATCAGTATAAAACAATCATTTAAAGCAACAGTCAATAACAGCAACAACAACAGCAATAATAATAATATTTTTTTTAAAAGCCTGAATTTAGCAGGTATGTCTGAGCACATTTTGGACATTTAGGTATAAAAGGTAGGTTAGGCATGCTTTGAGTATTATTTATAATAAAAATACAAAAACTTTAAAATATTATTCTGCAGGCTAAATAAACAGAAGTCCGTGTTGTTTAGTTTTGCTTTAAACTAAACTTGATAAAGAACTTTTTAAGTTATATTTCCACACAGCCTGCCTCCTCCCCAGTCTGACTCTGTACTGTGTGTGTGTGTGTGTGACAGTGTGACCCCATGCCCCATGTATTCCTGGTGGATCGTTCATTCATCTATTCACCGGGTGCAGGGTGTTTTCGTGATTTTAATTCTCGCTTTGATAACAGTTGCACGGCCTGCACGACAAGGCCCACGCTGGAAGAAGAGAAAGACGAAAAAAAAAAAGCAGAAGCCAGCTGTGCAGGCTCTTTGTTCAAACGTTCGAGCCGGATCGAAAGTGAAAGTTTTTCTCTGCTCTATTTTCTGCGTTTTTTTTTCTGCTCGTGTCATTCACGGGCCGTGCAATCAGGTTTTGTGTGTGTGTGTGTGTGTGTGTGTGAGGATGGATCACAGGCCCGCTGCTCCACGTGGCTCATACATGTACATTGAAAAACGTGAACGTATTAAAGGCTCGTCAGGGGAGGGGAGGGGGGTTCCTGTCAGGTCAGGCGTATGGTTATGAGTAAACGCAAAACTCCAGGAAATGAATGTGTCTTTGAAAACAGATGGTGTTGAATCACATAGGAAAGTTTCTTTTCTGTTATTATTGTTTGTTGTTGTTATTGGGCCAGCCACATGTGAAAAGGAAGCAGGAAAGCAAGTTGTCAGTGTGCTCCTTTATCACTGACAACATACATATATATTTTGCATAGCTACAGCCACTTTGCAGTCTTCCATTCAGACCATTTAGCTTGATTATTTTAAATCCAAAGATCAACCTGATTGTGATCTGCTTCGTCTAAAACGATTCCATAAAGCTCAACGGAAGGAGCCTTTTCTAATCTAGTGGTGTTTACAAAGGCTGTTAAATTCATGTTCTGATTAGCTAAATCCCTCTGTAAAGCCATTTCATTAATAAAGGCTTAAACATGTCGAGATTTTTTCTTTGTTTTTCTGTGTGTGTGTGTGTGTGTGGACGGCTTCTCAACATTCAGACGCACAGTCAGCTCAGGCGTGATCTTTACTGACCTCACACCTTACTGCGCTTTTTTTTATGAATGAACGGCTATCCAGATGGGGCAATGCGTGAAACGATGATTTTACACACAATGATGATTGTGAAGATGCTTTACACATGCTATCTAAAGATAATATTTCTCTCAGTGGAAGTGATATCTCCGCCTGTCTCTGCTGTTGTTGTATTTTTTTTTTGCGCGCACCTCTCCAGCTGTCACCGAGCTTCAGCGTGATATTAATGCAGGGTGTTGATTTTTTTTTTAACGCTTCGCACTGCTAAAGTGGATGAAGTTGGTATTTCATTTTCAGTTTTCAGCGAGTGCCTCCACAATGATCATTTTGATCATTTTCATTTTGATCCTTCAGCCTCCGTGTGGATTGGAGATAAAAACCTCATTTGATAATAATATATATTATAAGTTATGTATTTCCCCTCAAAGTCCCTATCGTCTGTATTTTTTTAAACTTTTCAACCATTAGAGACTCTCCCAGCTTTGCGCGTGGTGACACCGACTGACCTGGGACGGCTCCATTGTCTCTGTGGGAGCCTGAGACGTGTTTAAACTAATTGAAATGTCCTCTCGTGTTTTCTCGAGTGTGCAGGCCTGTGTGTGAGGCTGGGCTGGCTGTTCTCTCAATTAAAAGTTTTTTTAAAAAAAAAAGAAAAGAAAAGAAAAAGGAGGAGTCCTTGGGAGGAGGAGTCGTGTGGCCGTTTAGAGTGGATTGGCTGGACGATGATGACGATGTGGGCTGATCCACAGCAAGACCTGAGGCAGTCTGAGAGGCCAGTCAAACCTGTAATAGCTAAAAAAATATATTATAATTTCACACAATGAACTCTTTCTGTTGAATAGGTGGGGTTCATTCTTGCGGATCAATTTTTTTCCCTTTTGTAAATCACATTTTGGTCATGACTTGATCTGTGCGCCAAGGTGCACTATTATGATGTTTATTTCTCCTAATGCGCGCCCGTGTCGTCGCACCTATTCACTGCTGCGTTGTTAGTGTTCATGTTTGCACGAGCATGCATTTGTTATACAAACTCATTCAAAAATTTTTTTCTCTCTCTTCACAGACTAGAAGAGGAGGAGGAGAGTGACATTTTCTTAAGCTTCTGCTTGTCTGCTCATTTCCTTTTGCTGATACTTTAACATTTTATTCTATATCTTCTAAAATTGTATATTCTTGAAATAACATAATAAATCATCTGTGATTAGAAACAATGTGTGAACTGTTTTGGATATTTACATATATATGGATATTTTTGCTGCCGTTTGGAGAGGGAGAAAGAGGAGAAAGCACGTACACTATTTCTAATTTGGGGCAGCAAAATAAAAATATCACAATACTGATTAATATATGGTTCATAGTAATATTTGGTTGTCATACTTTTTGGATTCTGACAGTATTTAAGAGCCACCTTGACATATTTTCCAGTATCCTCGTAAAGCTACTGTATTTAGCCTACAAAGCCACAGATAGTTACGTACATGTGAAAATAGATTTTGGTTTTACATGCAGATACATTTGGGAAGTCATTTGTGAAGAGTGTCAAGATGCATCAGATTATGTCAGATGAGACTTCAGAGGGGGCTTGAAAAATAAATTAATCCAAGATAATAGGAGGAATTTGGGCATTACAGCAACAAAAGGAAAGAAATAAGTACAGGTAAATAAGAAAAACTTCAAAGAAAAATAACTAAGGAGTATAATTAAGTGTAAATAAAAATCAGAATAAAATAGAAATTAGCAATTAATCATAACAAACATTACAGGCTGTATCAGTAGACATATAGTACAGCTAGTCATTCATTTGCCCTCATATTGCAATACATAAGCGACAGTGACACAGTGGTGTGATTAGTAGCAGCAAAGTAAAATATATTTACAAGTAATATCATACCATCAGCTTTAATAGCATGCACCAGAATATTACACAATACAAATGTGTAGTTATAATTACAGTTGCCTGTATTTATATCAAGATTATGACAGAGATGGTAATACATAATGCAGTATGAATATAACACATACAGTATATACATACATAGTATAACATGATAAAGTTAAATATAGTGCATGAATAATTATAATAATAATAACATACTATATACATATATTATAATATCAACATACAGTGATAAATGTATGTGTGCACATCATTTGCAAATCAAGTGCAACAGGGGGCAGTGGGGAGGGAGATAAGTGTGAGGGTCTGACATCCTGATTTGAATTGGGTGTGTGTTGCGTGTGTGTGAATTAGACAGGTCTGGCTGGCGTAGTAGTGAGGTAGTCCGTGATGCAAGAGGCAGATGTTTCGCAGGCTGGGTGGTGCTGAAAGCGTGGGAGAAGACAAAGAACATGGCTCCCACAGTGCTGCCCTCCATCTCGAGGAGAGAGAGGGGTTTTTTTAGAAGTCTGCAGCGGGTCCAGGGGAGCGGTCAGCAGGTTCTTCAGGTGCTGCAAAAACAGACTTTCAGAGATCTTTGTAACATGTGATGCATCAACCACAGGCCTGTAGTCACTGAGAGCACTGGGATGTCCTCCCTTTGGAATTTGAATGGTGCAGAACTTCTTCTGCAGTTCAGGGACCCTCCTCAGCCTCTAGGAATGACCGAAGAGTGTTTTAAGTGTCCAGGGATTGATGTTGTCCGGCCTGCTGGATTTGTTCCATGGGGCCTGGGCGCAGGGTGCAGTGATTTGTGGATTTCAAGCAGAGGTTGGTATGTTGTGGACTGGGCGTGGAGGATGTGATGAATGGGTACAAAATGTGAACTCCGGATTTATTCAGTTTATGTATAGAGGTGGCGAAGGATAATGATAGTGATTATCAAAATAATGTTTAACATCCGGAGTCAAGGTGCTCCTGCATGTAGTCCAATACAACTATACATCCTACATTTATGAAGTTTATAATGTTCAGGTTATTAGACTTGTTAGACTGTCAAAGAGACCCTAACTCAACTCATATTGGTCTTTGTGAGGATGCTGGTGTTTCTAATATTTTGGTCAACCCTATAAAAACAACCCCATCTGGCTTCTTCTGCTTCCTCTCATCTGATTAATGTGAATACAAAAATACAGCTGAAACATCAGGAGATCTTATAGATAATGTGAAATAACAACAAGGCAGCAATTTGGTCCCATTTTCCAGTGTGTGTGTGTGTGTGTGTGTGTGTGTGTGTGTGTGTGAGAGGGAAGAGAGGGCTTTTGTCCTCTAATGACAGTTCAGACAGAGGTAAAAATTTATTCAGTGAGTCAGAAAGCTCATTTATTTACACAACTTCCTTTTTCCCCTCTGGTCACCAAAATGACAAAACCGGTGTGTGTTTGTGTCACGGTGGAGGCAGCAAAGTTAAAGAAGCTGCAAGAGCCATTAAGGGGACTTTCTCTTTAACAGAAACAGATGTAGGTCATTGTAAGAATAGCACCATCATGTTTGTATGTTAAAATAAAGTTTCCTCTTCCCTCTTGTCCTGCCTTAAAGGCGAAGTGTCTCTTAGTAGTACATATCTGCGCGCAAAATATGAAATGTTACAGTCTTTGAAAGAGGTTAAGAGTGGGAGAGAGTCTTATTTTTCGGTCCTCTGATAAAATAATAAATGTTTAAAATCCATTCTTCATCGCCATTTTTTTTCCGCCGTGTAAAGCACCGCGGTGAAGTAAGTCTGACGTTGGTAGAGCGGCTCCTCTCACTCGGTGTCGCCCAGCGCGGCAGCAGGAGGACGGTCAACTTTCCACCCAACCCCCGCTGCTTCACCACCGGAGCTTCACTTAGGGACCATCAATAAATTACTGCTTTTTTAAAAGGGCATTTCGATTAAAAAATAACTAAATTGGTTTAATGTAGCGCACTTAATGTAATAACTAATTTGTAATTCATAATTACAAAATTATGTTATTTTTTTAGTAGCTTACAAGTAATGCGGCCCAGTGACTCTAAATAAAGACTGAACTCATGCTCATGCTATACTTGAAAAAATGGGGCACATTTCTTAACACTTTAATCTATGGTGGCCCTGTGATTTCAAATCAATTCTAAAATACGACTGCACTGAGAAAATAGGAGTTTATGGTTTATGGTTATGGTTTTATTTCCAGTCTAACATATTTTGTATGTACATACATTGTACATATATTCTCATGTAAATACATTTTGGAGTAATTAGGTCACTTTGTATGGGAGCTATTAAAAAACATTATTTTCTATTAAAATATTTATGTAAAATAATTGAATTACATATCAGCAATCAAAACAAGTGTGCTATATTGGAACAATTTAGCCTCATTTTTTAATTCTGTATGTAATATAACTACAACTTTTGTGTCACATTATTTTGTCCTTTGATCATTTGTTAAGTCCTTCATCTCCTTATAACTCTAAAGGTATTACAAATTAATGCCCCACCTTTTTTTAAAGTCATGATTAAATATCTAAGTGTATTTACCATTTTACTATTTTATTAGCCATTAGTTTATTAATAGTTTAGTTTATTAACCAAAGATCTAAAACTGAAGTTTCTTTATTTGTGAATACTTTCAGCAAAAACTTGACTTGAGCCACATAGCAATGGAGTTTATAATAGCTAAGCTAATGAAGCTAATGAGCAGGCTGTCATCACATGTATGTATATGTGATACTGATACTACACTAAATGCAATGTGGGTTCACTATGGAACCTTTTCCATTTAAAAATGACTATGTATGTATGTATGTATGTATGTATGTATGTATGTGTGTGTGTCTGTGTGTATAGATAGATAGATAGATAGATAGATAGATAGATAGATAGATAGATAGATAGATAGATAGATAGATAGATAGATAGATAGATGAATAGACGCTAAATAAATAATTGTGGATGTGTTTATTGTTATATTGCACTCACAATATCCTACTTGGTGTGAGTTTGTTATAAAACAGTGGAAAGTGAGAATGTTGTTTCTGGTCCCCACATGGTGACAGACCTCCAAAGAGCTGTTTGAGGGGTCATAGTAAGAGGCAAGGGAATGCATTATGTCTTATGTTATGTTAAGTACAGAAATAGTATGTATACTACCGTTCAAAAGTTTGGGGTCACTTAGAAATGTCCTTATTTTTGAAAGAAAAGCTGTTTTTTTCAATGAAGATAACACTAAATTAATCAGAAATACAGTCCGGACATTGTTAATGTGGTAAATTACTATTCTAGCTGGAAATGGCTGATTTTTAATGGAATATGTACATAGGGGTACAGAGGCCCATTTCCAGCAACCATCACTCCTGTCTTCTAATTGTACATTGTGTTAGCTAATCGTGTTGAAAGGCTAATTGATTATTAGAAAACCCTTGTGCAATTATGTTAGCACAGCTGAAAACTGTTGTGCTGACTTACAGAAGCTATAAAACTGGCCTTCCTTTGAGCTAGTTGAGTATCTGGAGCATCAGCAATTATGAGTTTGATTATATTCTCAAAATGGCCAGAAAAAGAGAACTTTCTTCTGAAACCTCGACAGTCTATTCTTGTTCTGAGAAATGAAGACTATTCCATGTGAGAAATTGCCAAGAAACTAAAGATTTCCTACAATGGTGTGTACTAACTCCCTTCAGAGAACAGCACAAATGGGCTTCTAACCAGAACAGTAAGAGAAGTGGGTGGCCCCATGTTTGAGGTGTTTGGATCACAAAGAAGAACATTTGTGAGACCCAAAACAAGTGAAAAGATGCTGGAGGAGTGCCTGATACCATCAAGCATGGTGGAAGTATGCTTGAATGTTGATGGTCTGGGGCTGCTTTGGTGCTGGTAAAGTGGGAGATTTGAAGTAAGGTAAAAGGGATTTTGAATAAGGAAGGCTATCACTCCCATTTTGCAAACGCCATGCCATACCCTGTGGACTTTATATTACCCTGTGCTTGATTGGAGCCAGTTTCCTCCTACAACAGGACAATGACCCAAAGCACACCTCCAAACTATGCAAGAACTATTTAGGGAAGAAGCAGTCAGCTGGTATTCTGTCTGTAATCGGAGTGGCCAGTGCAGTCACCAGATCTCAACCCTATTAAGCTGTTGTGGGAGCAGCTTGAACCGTAAGGTACGTAAGAAGTGCCCATTAAGCCAATCCAACTTGTGGGAGGTGCTTCAGGAAGCACGGGGTGAACTATCTTCAGATTACCTCAACAAATTGACAGTTAGAATGCCAAAGGTCTGCAAGGCTGTAACTTGCTGCAAATGGAGGATTCTTTGACGAAAAGCAAAGTTTGAAGGACAAAATTATTATTTCAAATAAAAATCATTGTTTCCAACCTTGTCAATGTCTTTACTAGGTTTTCTATTCATTTTGCAATTCATTTGATGAATAAAAGTGTGAGTTTTCATTGAAAACATGAAATTGTCTGGGTGACCCCAAACTTTTGAACGGTAGTGTATGTATATATGTATGTATGTATGTGTAGTAATAGTATTGGTTGTTGTAGGTGATTAATTGCTCATAAAGTGCTACATAATAAAACATTTAGAATTACATTTTACATATCTCATCTGGCCTGAGAAGCTGGAATGTGTTGCTGGGGAGAAGGACACCTGGACTACCTTGCTTACCTATTGCCTCTACAAGAAAGAAAATGGATGGATGGATATTCCAGTCCATGCAAATAGGGTAATTAAATACGTGTAAAGTTAATACAACCACCATACTAAATGACTATGATTATGCTAATGACTGTTCTGCTGGAGCTGATGTGAGTTCAAGTGAGCTTGTGTGATGGGGAATAATTTGCCACACTAAGATAGTTGAAGCCACGAAAATAAATCAGTATAGTTGTTGCAAACCCAACTGTTTATATCAGACAGAAGCAAAGCTGTTGTAGACAGAAGGCTATTTTGATCATGGTTTACTAACTGGTACTGGCAGGCACAGGGAAACAAACATGCAGGTTCAGGTTCATCAAAGAAGGCATGAAGTCCAAACAAACACTGACACTCTGGCAGAGGACAATGCATCTGTGCTGGGATGTATACATGAGTGGCTGATGAGACAGGTGAGCCTGTGGGCGGGGAGCTCAGGTGAACAGAATGAAGGATTGCATGGGAGATGGGAGTGTTTCCAGAATGGGAATGAAAAGTCTGAGGGCATCTGGTGGATGGAAGCAGAATGGCAAAGGATTGGGCATTGGGAACCTGAAATATGGCTGGTCATTGGTGCCAAAAGGGTGAGACACTCCTGGCACACGCAGATCAGACAAAATATCACATATAAGTTAAATGACTTACAAAATTAACACACCTTCAAGAAAACGGTTCACAGGGTTAGTTATGAAAAATTGCCTATGGTGTCATATAAGTGTCTTTTCAGTGAATTACATGGCTAATATAACAATAGAAAACCAACGAAGTTTGAGAACAAAGGCTAACAAGTGACCTCCCTCCTTTGAGCCAAAGTGTAGCAGAGTTACATTATAGGAAATAGGCAATATAAACTTTAACTAATGTTCTGAGCTGATAAGTGACAGGCCACCGTGATGGCATGTGTGAACTCCCTCGGCAGGTAGTAAGGCCTCATGCTGACAGCCAACAGTTCCAATGTCCTTGCAGCAGTGCTGCTCCTTGACAGTGATGTGCCCAGGGTTACACCATCTATCATTAACAAACACTGCCAGCCCTCCTCCTTTCCTCTTACCGCTCTTCCTTGCTTCTGTCCGCCCGTAGGAGTGTGAAGCCGTCCAGTTCAGCAGCCGTGTCTGGAGTTAGCACAGTTAGTCACGTCTCTGTGAACAGCAGGAGGCTGCAGTCCCGATACTCCTGCTGATGCCGCTAACTCGACCATCTTATTGGGGAGAGATCTTACATTCCCCATGATGATGGAGGGGAGGACGGGCCGGTAACGTCTCCTCCTGGCGCGGCGCTTGACCCCGGCACGGCGTCCCCCACATTAGAAAAAGTTTAGATTTTTTTTTCATCTTGGAAAAAAAGAGGCATGCTATGTTTGTTTTTGAGCAGTGCGTCCCCATTGAAAATAATGAATTTGTGCATGCAAAAGACAGTACATCTTAACAGCCCCTAACATCTCCAAGGTAAGAAAACTGCTGGGCCTGGAGTGAATGACTGGTTGATATCCAACATAAAACTGACTTCACTGTTGTCATAACTTTATTGTAAGATTAGTCTGCCATAATTTTCCAAATTTATCAAACCAGGAATGCCCTTTGTTGTTCTGTGAACTATAAAAATAACTTTATTTGTAGTATTTATGTGTAAGAGAAAAGCAACATTACCAGAGATACTAAATTCATATAGCCTAAATGTTACCATATAATCAAAAGCGGGACTTGGTGCAGCATTGCAAGGCAAGGATTTGTGGTTACAGTTTCAAAGTGTCTGCCTTTTGTATACTTTATATTAGCCTCTGGTGTATCTGAAATGAAACCCAGTAATTTAGAGATCACAAGAGGAATGAGTAGAATGACGAAGTCTTTGAACCCAGAAACCACAAATTGTAAGAAAAGCCTCGCCACTTTTGTGATCAAGTGACATTAACCGAGGCTGCTTAAAACCAAATTGTTAGTTAATCAATTTTAATGTGTATTTCATCTGTACCATATTTACAGCTTATTCCTAATAACAAAACCTTAACCTGACATTAATACAGAGAGCCTTTAAATATTATTAATATGCAAGCTTGTGCATGATCCTCTGAAAGACTTTGATTTTATAATGTAAGAGGTTTTGCCAAGTGAAGTCAGAGAGATCAATACATTTTTGTTATTTTCAGGGTCTGGAAGGTCTGCCAGTTGTAAGTCAATTTGTAGAATGAAAAAAAAAACATTCTTCCTTTTCTGCTGTGCAAAGAGGAAATAAATCACACCCACTGGCAGTTATGTTCTGTTGCAATGTCTATTTATTATTTTGCCTGTAGTACATAGCATATGCATATTTATACTTACAAACAAGGAAAGGTCTACCTAGCATCCATACACAAACATACAACACACATACTCCATTATCCACATATGAGCAAAACTTGATGTTCGAATCACGTGCTTAAAGCAGAAACCTCACCCTAAAACACTGTCTGTTCCTGCAAGTTTGAACCTTTTAAATAAGTCTCCCAAGATCCAAAGTCAGAGTCAAAGCTCTGTGTGGCCTGTGGTTAAGTAACATGTTGTGCAGCTGTTTCATTGTTGTGACACCCAATGAGTCACTTTCCGGGGATGTGAGCGGATTTTTCTATCTCAGAACAGTAAGCGCTACTCCAACACTTCACAATTTAGACGCCCATGGTCAGTGAAGTAGCTCCACAGCAGCTTTGGGAAGAATTGTGACAGATAAATACACAATGACGTGGTTAACTTTGTTTACCCACTTGCACTGCCAGTCCCACCCACTGAGATCAAAACTCTTGGTCTTTGGTCACTGTATCCAAAGCTCTCTGCTGTACTGCAGTATTGTTGCAGAGGCCAAATGAAAGCGGTGGGAACTAGCTGTGCAATCTTACAGGAACCTTGAGGAGGAGAGCCAGGTAATGTGACAGAAATCCAATCCAAACACCACAATACACTGACAAATTATTTATTAGATTTGTGACAATGCAGTTGGACAATTTTCTTGACACACCTTTTGTATTCTTCATGACATGACATGTACAATGACAGCTCCGCAGCAGCAATTACAGCCTAAACTGTCCCTGCGTCACCCCCCCATTTTCCCTGTTTCTTGAAGTTAACTGGGCTCTGCTCCACATTTTAGCAGCTGATGTCAACACTTGCTCATGTGTAACCTAAGGCCATGAGACTCCACCTTACTGATGGAGGACAATTTACAACATAAATTTACGTAGATCAAAGTACTGTGCAAAAACTAAAGGTGCCCACAGCCACCTGCACCTAACCAATCTTCCTCCAACATGCACACAAAGGCCATAAAGCCCTGTACAAACACGCACCCACGGGTATTCTCTCTCACATACACACATGCACACTCACAGATCACTAAAGGCATGTTTTCAAACTGTGTTGGATCTGTATCATGTCCACTATGCAAGGGGAACTCAAATGGTTGATCATTTCTTGCATAATTAAAAATCTGACTGACTTCTCCACAGGCCAAAGTTAGCAGGGAGAAGGAAAATATCACTTAACAATTTGATTTATTTGTGCTTCAACAGTAAACTGGGTGACTTGGGGTGATAAGATATTTTGAAAATGAGGCAAGGAGATTGTTTAGATTGAGGCCTGACTTGAAGAAAATAGGAATGGGTAGAAACCTAATTTTTGTTATCTGAGAACACATTTTTAGTGTTGTATTATGGCTGCTTATATTATGGTGTGTGTACGTCATATTTGCAAATACACATACACACACACACACACACACACACACACACATAACCAGATAAACCAGTTTTTCATCTGTTTTTTCCTGTGAATGTTTGTTTCCATTCTGGTTTGATGATAAGAACAAGATGCTGAAGGCAGAAGCAACACCTCAAACACGCAACCACATTGAATCAGCCCAACCTTCTGTGTCTTTACTTCTGCAAAAAACGTTGGATTAATTCAATAGCTTGGTTCATGTCGCCAGTAATAAATTATGTTTCCACTCCTGCTCATTACAAATCACAACGATGGTAATGAGAATGTACTTTGACAGAATTACAGAGTGCATATGTTCACCTCTTTTCACAAGACTGATTAAGTGCAAATACCTCTGATTTGTATCAATTGTTTAACTGGTCTACATGTGCTCTGGCCAATGATCTGAGACCTCACTGTGACAGAGAAAGTCATGAGTAGTCGCCAGCTTGAGAGTCTACTGGCCATCCATCACATTAGTGACTAAAGCACATTAACTTTTACCATGTCTGTGTTGTTGGTGAACACTGGTTCAGTGGAGCCCTTATGGTGACTGAAAAATAAGAGAAAAGATTTCACAAAGCCACATGACAATCGATCGATCCACCGATCTTATTTTTCTCATAAAAGATCTGTACAGACAGACAATTCACGGCCAGAGTGCCGTGGACAAGTGGAGGCCTGTGGTTTGTCTGCAGAATGTACCCAAGTCTGTGAGTCTGATCTCGAGAAGTCTTTAAATCAGACATCTGCATGTGAGGCAGTCTTTTTAGCAGATATGACTCTGCGACAGGCGTCCGTGCACAACCCCCTCAAAGCATCTGGCAGATCTTCAGAGGGGCGTTAATTTCCCCTTTGTCTTGCAGCGTGACATTACAGCAGTCAGGCTTGAGCAGTCCAACAAACACAATCTGCAGCCTGATGATGGCGGTCAGGTGTCCGTCTTCCTGCACTCTGTCACGGGTCATTTGAATGAGAGAGAGCAAATAAAGGAAGTGTGTGACTGAGCACGTTTATGTGTGTATATGAAAGCAGACCTTGGAAAGGTTTCTTAATCATGTCAGTTAACCGTTATCCATTCCCCTTGACTTCCTTTTACACTTGTATCCTCATATCCACCATTGTCAGCCTTGTGCTCCTTTCCTCGGTCCATCTCCTTCCTGCTAGTCCTTAACACCAAAACTCTGTTCATTCCTCCATATCCTGTCCAGCAGGCCAACTGAGGAACTAACGTACACACACATGCACACTCTCTCTCTCTCTCTCTCTCTCTCACACACACACACACACACACACACACAAAAAGTTCATCCTAGATGTTTTACATTGTCACTTCTCTATATCCCCACCTTACTAATCCAGGATACAGGTTAGCAAGATGGAAGGGTGTATGTCCATTTCTGTGCATATTGTGTGTGTGTGTGTGTGTGCGCTAAGTCTGGTCCACAGATATCTCTGGGTATATGTATGTGTGTGTGTGTCAGTTGGTCTCATAGGAGGAAAGCAGCGCGGCGTCCACAGGCTCCATGCAGGAGGGGCAGGTAAAGGATCTCATCAGCCAGTCGTCTATACAGTCCATGTGGTAGATATGCATGCAGGGCAGGAACCGGATCGGGTCTCCGTACACAAAGTCCATCATGCAGATGACACACCTGGGTGAACACAGACACTCACTATTACTCATCTACTCACTTTTACACTTTGTCAGGGACTGGATATAGACAGCACCAAGGAGTGGAAAATACTTGTTAAAGAAAAGTAAATAAATAAATAAATAAAAAAATTACAAACATTCATTTGTACTGTCTCTTGACATGATATAGCTTTAAATGATGCAGTGCATTTTTTTATTTAAAATATGGGAAATTGAAAGTTTATTATTATTGTTATTATGGGAATAAGTACAATGCCACTGGTTTTAATATTTGCAATTAGCAAACAACACTTTTACACAACACAAACAAAACATATTATTAATATACATGTGCATTCTGGTAAAATGACACAATGTGTCATCAAAATACTGAGCATGTACTCATACTGATAATGACAAAATAAGTTCCCATAAAGCAACATTTGAATTTACTTGCATGTGACAAAAGCAAGTTTGTGTGGGTGTTCATTCATAGGTCATTTTGTTGTTACATTTTCTGACGACTAAAAAGGAAAAGCAGCAATTATTTTAATTTTAATCCTGTTTTCATACTGTGAATGAATGTGAATTCTACTTTAAGCAGTTTTACAGACATACAAACATCCCGTTTAAACAAAGATTGTGTGAATCACTGTCTCTTCTCACTGCTCTAAAAAAAAAAAAAGAAAAAAGAAAAGAAAGAAAAGGAAAGCACCCAGGGTTCCAACTCACTCTCTGATCTTCTTCTCTGAGCCATCACGCCCTGGATCGTACACGCCCTTCGGGAGGTGCTGGATGAGTCCAATCCGCTGAGCGATGCGGACCTGCTCCTCCTCTGTCAGCTGAGTGGCCAGTCGGGCTTGGCTGGGCGTCGGGTGGTAGATAGGCACATGAATCTGCTCCTAAAAAAAAAAAAAAAAAAAAGCGAGAGAGAGAGAAAGAGAGAGTGTGTGAATTGTGAAGCCTATCAAGTCTGTGCAGTGAAATAAGTACGCCGATGTAAACAGGCATCAGAGTGGAGGCCTTACTGAGAAATACACAGAAAAGAGAGCCGATTCTCAGAATTGGTTGGAGATCTGGTTTGTGACAGGAAACATGTTGAGAGGACTTTGAAGATAGACTGCAGACTAATATTGTTTCATAAAACCAGCTAACTGTACCTCTCTAACTGTACCTCTCTACCCTGAATTCTGTTAATACCACTGTGAGATGTTGTTTTAACAAAAGCAGAACATGCTGTTCTTGTTATCACTTTCGGTGGAAGTCAAGCCGGGTCTAGAAGCTGAACTACAGACTTATGAAACGGTCTTGATTAAGGAACAAACATGTTTTATGAACTGGGACATAGGTATTTATTAAACTTTAACACTGAGCGACGGCATAATATCACCACCTGCCAATACAACAATGGTAAGCCAATAGACCCCTAACTTTGAAGGGCAGATTTCACTTTGGCTCACGACACAGTGAAAGTACTGACAGTAAGTTTCACAGTCTAGCACAGACTGTTTTGAGTTGTTTGCTTGTTTCAGCCCTGCAGGACTCAAACGGTCACACAAACTATTATCAATGATTCAGTGATTCATTTCAAGCTAACAGTATTTGTGGCCATGTTGTGGGATTATGATTGCAGGCAGTAGGTGGTAGTGTTTCGCCATGCCATGTTCAAACAGACGCTGCAGCAGAGTGTGGCTGAACGGCCACTTTTACTTGACTTGGCTGAAGATCAGCAATGTTTTCAGACTGGCACATAATAAAAAACTAAACTGTGTAGTTTTATTAAAGGTGTCATACAGACCTGATTTATGAAATAGGTTTTAAATAAGTATTTCACTTGACTTTGATTTAATCGCCACAGGACAGAATCTACAGTGTAATGAAAGATGAGCTCTGGCAAAGCTCTCTGTGAACGTTTTTCCTGGAAGTCAACGTAAATCATTACAGACTGCTCATAGCAGGAAACATCTCACTAATCTTTCAATGTTCTTGGGAAATGTTCATCTCTTTGTTACGACCCAGCTCTCTGGGGGAGAGGGAAGCGAGATAAAACCAGATGGATTTGGTTAGATTAGGTTATTTACTGGAATTCAGATATGCAAATGACAAAAGAAAAAGAGGTGACCTACAAAAACCCAACTAACTGACCATATCTGATCGATCAAATAAATAAATAAATGAATAAATACATACATACATAAATAGGACCCCACTCCCAGTGTATTTGTTTGGTCCAGCCTAAATTCTACTCTTAAGAGTGTAGAAAGTTGACACTGGACCAAACCTCAAAGCGGCCTACACTCAACAGGAATTTGCTTTTGGACCAGGTAAAACTCTGAATGACAGAGGTGACAGTCCAGAGTCTTTTATTATGTCTGTCAGCAGTATTTTACATATTAGTGCACCCAACCACATTAAGTAGAAGTTCAAAGTGTAATGAAAGTATCATTCAAACAGAGTGACTAATGGGGTTTCCATACCAGTATGTGTCCAAACTGTAGTGAGTCAAAGGAACAAAAAAGTCACAATATTAACAAACCTATACTGTATATTACTCTGTAAGTGTATATTGTTGAATATTCAGTAAATACTGTATTTTCTCTAAAAGGATGAGTCATTGGCCATGTGACAGTCCTCCTGTCTCAGTTTTGTACCAATGCCTCTCATGACTCACATAAGCAAATGAGACTAATAGCAGGAATATTAGCTACTTCTCTTAATTTCTAGTAGATATTCTTAATTCCAGGGCCAGGCCACCAGGTCGTTTTTCCGCAAAATTAGCCGCAACGGGAGAACATGTAACCTAACGTAAGTTTAAAAATTACCGCCTTTGTCAAAAGCGACCGAAATTGATAAAAAAAAATTTAAGTATTTAAAAGTATTAAAGTATTTAAGTATTAAAATGAAAGATTCTTAGAGCAATATAATGGTATATAAGAGACACAACATCATACTTGAACAAAATAATTAGACAGAAAATGAATGAGCAACTATTTAAATAACTGCTTGACTGAAAAATAGGCTTTGTCTTATATGACAGTGAACTGAATATGTTCTGGACCATTTCAGCACATTTGAAAAAGCACCACCCCGGGAAACTGTGATCTTTAATCATTTTCTGACATTTCATGGAGGTAAACAGTAATTGGGAAAATGATCTGCAGATTAATCAGTGGGGAAAGTAATTGTTAGTTGCAGCCCTAAATAAAAAGTTGTTTGCTTAATGACAAATTTATTGTCAAAGTCTTTCATTTTATAACACCAGGGCCATGGAAACAGAGCCAACTGATGTGAGGAAAAAATAAAGCTTTTCAAGAGATGGCAGTGGTAAGAAAGATCGGCCTACACTGGGAGCACATTTATTGGAAAGTTAACATATGCTGTAGCAAACACAAATTCAGGGGATAATAGGCACACATTTATTTTCTTTCTTTTTGTCTTGAACCTCTGCAAGTATCTTCCTCAAAACAACTTTCAATTTACTCAACTCTCTCACTTTGCGGTCTTTTGCTATACCTCTTCCTTCCCTGTCTTCCTCCCTCTGTCCTCATACATTCTTATATACTAACTACAGTCTCTTGTGGTTTGAATACTGGTTCCTCCTCACCCTCCCTGAACCCATGCTTCAGTCCACGGACTCCTACAGTATGCCAAACCTCATTGCCGGGCACTTTGGAGGGATCCAACAGCCAGGTCATGGATTAGGCTAAGTCCACTCTAATGCCATTAAGTGAGCTCCTCCGTTAACCGCCTGCACATCCACACTCCAGAGATGACCTTTTGACACAAGGCACCCAACACTCCAGTGACGGCAGCTTGAGATCAGACAGTTTATAGTAAAAATCAATCAGACGACATAGAGTGTACTCGCTGTTCTTTGTCATCTGTATGCACAAAACAGTAGGTAAAGTAAATACTGTTCTAAAGCTTGAGTGATAGGCCGAGTGGGAAGCACAACACTCGAGTCACTCTCCAGTTTCTTCTTTCTTTTTTACTGAATGGGAGTAGGCAGGGTTTAAGTTCATTCAGAGACAAGTGACAAAAGCAAAGGTTAAAAAAAAAGTTATAACTTTAACTTGACATGCATTATGTTAGCCTGAATGCTTTAGAGACTTTCAATGCTCGTCACTTCTTTTGCCTTTTATTTTTTATAATTAAAAATAATGTATTTCTGTTGACCGTTTGAAATTCTCTGTGTCACGTTAGCGCACAAACATCATCATAGCTAGCATGACAGTGAGAACATTTTTTTTTTCTTAATGGACATAATATTTTCTAAATGTATAAAAACGTGAGTGACTCGGACAACTCTTATAATGTTTTGGGAGCACCCTGGTACAGCTAAAGCTATTTATCGACTACCAAATAACTCCATCTCATGATTTAAGCAATAACTACCTTGCTTGGTGATTATAATTTACAGTTTGCTGTTGAGCTTGAATAAGAGTCAGGATATCTCCGCCTCTGCTGCTACAATTTTGATCACTTTTTTTTTTAAAACCCTGTTTGTTACAAGTCCCCCAGCTTTATGGAGATATACAACTAAGTAGCTGGAGTATAAGTCTAAGGCCATGTCCAGACAGACACTAGCTCTAGTTTGAAAGCGAAAAAAGTTGACTCAACTTTTGCTGCAGTGCATCCCATAATCATCCGCTAGTCAAACACATGCAAAGGCACATTTCTGGTGGATTATTTTGAGTATTTCTATTGTTTACCTTGTGATCGTCACAGTGAAAGAACAATTAATTGTTGTTGTGATAGTTGGTCGTCTGATAGGCTTTTAACACATTAAGCTGTTACTCGAACTGGACTTCCTGGATTGTTTTTCATGGTTATACTGGTATCTCTAACTACTTAACATAATATGACCATATTATCAGCCTAAAGGATGAAAACCGAGGATACAACACTGACCAGAAATCAGCATTTGTCAATACCAAACCACGCAGAGCGGTGTTCAAGGTAGAAGTGCCTTCATCAGAGAGACCACCACAGATATAATAATTATGACTGACAATACTGAATACTGACAAAAACCTTGATTCTTACATGGACTTATTTTAATTATTGAAATATCTTCAGAAGCTAAAAGATTTTCATAGAAAACATGCAGAACAAAGATGACCAAACTAGCAAGCAGTCAGCCTCTCTGCACCACAGCATTTTAAGCCATGAGTCAGCATAATTTTAGTAGTTTAGTTGAGGCTGTCGGCTGCTCCCCTGACAGCCACTTCTTTTGCCCATGTCAAAAAGAGACGGCAGCCAGGCAGCAGGGATAAAAGCTACAGACAGGGCCTGGCAGGGGGGCAGCAGCTGTACACTGTGTGTGTGTGTGTTAACTGTGCAGTGGTCAGCAGTGTTATTGTTGTCATATGCCTCTCCCTCCCCTCATATATGGCATGTCAGCTGGGCTGTGACAACTGTTCATTATGTGACCTCAGGTTGACCAACAAGACAACAGTCACAGAGATGGAAAGTGAGACAGAGGGAGGAGGCGAGTGAAAGTGAGGGACTAGGGGGGAGCCAAAGTACAGATTGTGGTTTCCTCTGCCAACCATTGCTGCAGGGCCCAGCACACAGCAGCTGATACTGTCAGCTTGCCAGGCCCAGAGTGCTAATGGTGAGCAGGAAGGAAGGTAAAGACTGTAGACAACAAGGAATGGGAGCAGATGTACACTAAAAGATAGATGGATAGAGAGTGGAGGTGTTTACCACAGCTCCTCTATCATCCATCACTAATTGAAAGAAATCCACAAAAAACAAGAGTGGGAAATGAGAGATAGAGGCACTCTCAGCCCACAAGTTCAATAACAGGCTTTACCGTCAAGAGCACACACACACACAAAAAAAAAAAACCCACACATGATAAGGGATAGTTTGAATAACAAAACCCAACAGCACAGATTTCCCCTACTGCTGCTGGTGTGCCTTCATGTGTATGTGTGTGTGGCCGAGTAAAGGATTTGAAAAATGGGTTAGAACCACATAGACACCTTTGACTTGCAACATCACCTGTTCAATTACCTCTGCAAGGTGCAGATTATTGGCATTTGCACTCAGATCTCTCCCATACTTATATAAGTTACCATTTCACCACATTAAATGATTGCTCCAAAACACATTTGACAAGGTTTTCTACTCACTGGAGAAAAGTAACATGTTACACAACGGCAGAAGAGTTCTGAATACTCTCACAGGTTGACTAATTGATTTTGAATCTGGCTTTACAGTTAAATGGACTGTCTCCCCAACTGGACTTCCATTTCATGCTAAAAGGCAAACATTTCGAGTGAAATATCACTATCTGCCTCACAGGAATGCCTTCACAGGGGAATAACAGTGCTTTGTACTGACTGTTTCTTTCCAGAGATGGGGTCACCTTGATGGTTGCACAGACCTGCAATATGCAAAAATGCAACCTGTTGCATAATTGTGTTATGGGAATATTACTGCTTTGTTCCCATTCTTTTCTTCTTTATTTTTTTGTAAACGTGGCAGACTGCTGCAAAACAGTCTCAATCCATTGCTCCTGGCTTTGCCAACATGATGCTAACATATCAAACAAAGCATTTAACAGCTAATGTGTATGTGGGAAAGGGTCTGCAGAGAGGCTGCATGATGACTGAGCAAAATTTCTGTTTGAACATTGTAAGAACAGCGTCGTCATAATACATTACAAGTCTGACTTGCCAAACATGACTGCGTTTTTGTGAAACCTAAGCAGTGTCAATATGCACTTAAGGGGAAGAAACACCAGAAACCTGAAGCGTTTGCAGGTTCCGAAATCTTAGCCTTCTGTCGAGAGACAGCAGAGTAATGAAATCTTTGAACAAGACCTGCAGACGCCAGTACACAATACAGGCAAGCATGCACTTAGTTGATCACACAACCATGCACATGCAACAGTGACAACAATGGGAGGAGAAGGGTGGACATTATGATCACAGGATGTGTTTGCTGATGAGATAACTGGACAGGCTGATGGCATGACAATAACAGTTTGTGTGTATCGCATTACTTCATTGGCTTGGTAAAGCAGGAAGTTGAGGTGCTAATGTAGGCTAAGAGTATTAACCTTGTATTTACACATAGTATTTGCACATAACACATGACGAAACTCACAGAAAGGCTTTACTGTAGCAATACAAAAACTGAGGGTGGTGCACATAATGGACATATCTTGGTGGGAAAGGGAAAAGTACATTTGGGGGAAACAAAGTTAATAAAGAATAGAAAGTAACAATATATAAAAATTTTATCAGCAGTCATCATCTTTATCATCATCATTTATCAGGGGAGTTACGACAGCCCGGACCACATTTTATGGGCCCTTAACAGCCATTCACATAGATTTGCCACTGTAATATAAGGACCCAAAGGCTGCCAACTCTCTCTGTGAGGAGTCATGGAGAGACAAAAGAGTTATTTGAGTCATGGTCCTTGTGGTGAGTGCTAAGGAACAGCAACCTCTATGTGGCTGTGTGTCAGCTAAAGCCCACAGACAGACTATGTCACTGACATGCAGCACAATGGCTTGTTTGTCAGCACCGCCTCCTCCACCCCTGAAATGTTTCTGTTACCATATTAGGACAACAAGGTTGGTAATCTGTCACAATGGGCTCTCTGATGGAGGTTGCCGCCTTGCAAGGTTAAAAACCAAACACCATCTGACTTAAGTGACTTGGTCATACCTGTGGTGAAGTCAGCACTTCGGCTGAACTCTTCCGCCTGACACATGTTATCCGAACACCGTGGAGAGGTCATGCTCCTTTTCTAACTTCCCTGATTGTGACATAACCTACAGGAAAGGACAGAAGATCCTGTAGACCACAGTAGTCTGAAATGTGACTTTATTTCAGCACATATACAGGTGTAGGTTGGGGACATTTTCTTCAAATTTTAAAATATTATGAGAGTGCCTTTTTGGTAATCAACCAGGCATTTTTTTATGGGTGTTGCTTAAAAGTGACCTGTCCCAGTCTCTACACAGTTATGCTCAAAATGACCCACAGCATACCGAGGGTGCCATCACATCTGTACTTTGGTTCATTTGGTCTTTGGAAAGAGATTATACACTGCTGCCTTTCAGTTCAACTCCACTTCTTTTTCCACACCAATTTATTACAAATTAAAAAAGGGAGGGCTATTAACATCACACATACCTCATACAGGCTGACAGATAAATCATGGTGCAACGTGAGAAAATGAAATGTCGGTGACTGACATCAATTCATGCTGCACTTCACTGAATCTTACAGTATATGTTTGTTTATGTACTGTAGGATCACAAAAAGCATTACCACTTGATACAGCACGTCATCCATCGAAAGAGGCATCTTTCAGTATTAAGGGTAACCTGGTTACTGTGTGGTCACTCTGCCATGATACATGTTACAGCCGTTACCAAATGATTAAGATATGGTCCACATAAACATACTGCGTATCGCTTCCTTCACAGCCAGAAGACAGATTTAATTGTAGCTGAACTTCTGAATTCACACTCTGAAGCAGACCAAAAGCCTGCATTTCGGACAGTGTTTGTCCTGTCCTCCGGTCTCCTATGCTCTCCCTCGTCTCTCCACTTCAGGTTTGACAGCTAATTAGAAAACACCACCAAAGTGAATTTTTTTTCCTCTCCATTTGTTCAGACCAAGCTGGCTGAGCTCAAACCAAACTGCTGACTGCGAGCCCTCTCATCTTAACTGGCAACACGGTAAGTTGACAGACTCTTTGCTCCTCAACTGTGTGTGTGTGTGTGTATCTACTCCAGTCAGTGGTGCTCTGCTGAACCATCGGAAAGGACAATTGGCCTCGTCTTTGACTGGCACAGCCAGAGATCATTTGACATGTTTTGGACCTCCTCGCCACATGTTCACACAAAAGTGAGAGAAATGGTGAAGAAACTAAAGTGTATTGGGAACGTCAGCTATGCCCGAACACACCTCCACAGTGACTCTTTTTAAGTGTGCAAGGTGTTCCAGCCAATAAGGTTTGGCAATAAAGCTGGCTGACAGCGGCATAAAGGCTTTTGTGCCAAACTGAATGTGATCAATAAAAATTCCCGTCACTGCTCCCATTTCTGAGGCTTTGAGACTTATGAAGGAGACGGCATTAGAAGCCATACTTGGCGGGGTAGGGGGGCAAAATGCACACACACATTCTCTCTTCAAACACACAGGGGTGCCTCATCTCTTGTAGCTCAGTCCCACAGCGATGAGTCAGCACTTGTCTCAGCAGCTGCTTTCCAAATCACCGCACATGACACGCAATGTTTTATATGGAACGAACGAACGAACGAACGAACACACACACACACACACACACACACACTGCCTTCAAAATATTAGTAGCACAAACAGAGGTGCTCCTCCCTCTGCTTTTTAGCCTCCGCAACTGATACGAAACAAACATGGGCACAGCTCACACACACACACTCGCTCACTTTGAAATCATTTTGACAAGACATTAAACGGTCCACTAGCCTAAGTGGTTGGCTCAGAGGGCTGATCTCATCCACTTAGCTTTCAACATCCATCCATCCGCCCCCCCATGTCTGTGCAGACCATGTCTATATTTACTGCAGTATTCTGATATTAAGTTAATTAAGACTACGCTGAAACAGCATCTACATCAATATTTTCTGATCAAATGATCTCAAACAAGGTTGTGGCCATTGTCACAATACATACAGAGGAGACAACACATGCTTTATCATCTGACTGTGGCTGATGAATGAAAAAAAAACAGACATGTAAATCTCAAATATCAGGCAGCCTTACAATTAGTTAAATATGTTTTAAGTAGTTGCTACATGTCCCATTATACTGTGTACGCATACTTGTATCTGTATTTTTGGTAGACTTCTTTACCATTGGGCAATTTCTTTAGCAATCATTAATATGCACTGACAAGTCAACATGACAGAGATGAATAATAGCAAAAGACTTTCTGTGGACAGTGTCCACATGTGACCTTTTCTTTGTTCAACCTATAACTCAACTTGGCCATGAGCCTTTCAGATGCCAGCCTGCGCACTGACTCAGCCAGGAAATTACTCAACAGGATCAAATGTAGAGTCTGTCCTGTGCATGGACAAACTCCACTCCACCCTCTTCTTCACCCCCTTCTGATTCACCACTGACTGTGAATTCTCAGGAAACACGGTCTGATCGGTGTCAGACAAAGTAAGAGCAGACATTTATAACCCTCGGGGTGTCTAAAGAGTGGCATGCTGTTAACTCGTCTTATGTGTCTGGATGACATTCACTGCGTGTCCAGGTTTGATACAGCTTTATGATGTTTTTACATTTTTAATATATGTGAAATGAAATAAAACTTGACCCTAATACAACTATATGCTAAACTACTGTTACTGGACGGTGGTTTTACTACTATAAAAAGTATTTCCATTTTTTAGGTTTTTAACCAAACAACAGAAACCAATCATTATCATATATTTGGGTCAGAATCGCAGCCCATATTTAACCTACAGAAGACCCTGGGGTACAGCACTTGAAATAATAATCTAATTTTATCAAGTAAATGATATCAAGTTAATTATTCTGTGACTTTATTGCGTTTCTAATGTCACTGATTACTTTTTGAATAATGAATGGATGGGAGATTTTTAAAGAATAATTACTTTCCATTCTCTCATGTAACTAGAAAACTAGCTAAAAATACAGCATCCATCCCATCTCCCTTTTTGTTTTTTGTTTTTTGCTTTTTTTTGGCTGTTAAAACAGCACCAGGGTTCGTTCTAAATCGCGGTGTTTTCCATGTATTCATTTTATGTAACTGAAGCTCAGCCAGAGCTCATGTTGTCTTTGTTTTGGATTTCACTGTTGGTATTTCACCGTGTATTTTACCATGAATAAACCTAAACGTCACCCTCTGGTATGGGGGACAGACTTCCAGCACAAGGAGCATGCTGGCATTTGCGCCCCGGCCTGTACTCGACAGCTTTTAAGAAAACGCCAAATTCAATTTCAAATTGAGTATTAGTCGAGCCTTTAGTCCCTCTTCTAACACACACAGCACTTTCAAAGTGTGTTAAGCTGAACTGCAAGCACACAAAAAATGTGTGCTGTGTTCTCAGGCTGGGCTCAGATGGTGAAGGTGCTGATTACTGTGGTCACCAGGGAGAAAAGAGTTGGCAGGTCTGAAAGAGCCCTTTATAAGTAGGTTTTAACTAGTTAGTTAACCCTGGCGTGAAACTCTGGTATAAACAAACTGTGAAAGACTTCCACACAACCGAAAGCTTAGTCAGAGCTCTTCCAAAGATACTAAGCAATGTTTGTGTTGTTTATTACGCCACCACTTCTCTATGATACCAGAGCTGGCTGCTTTGGCCTAATTACACACTGCTGTATGCCTGTCATGACATACTTGTAGCAACCCGGACATGGATGCATGACAAGGACTCCTGCTCCTGTTCAGATATTATCTTTGCTGACGGCCGTCTGTGACTCACAGGCTGCTGATAATAAATGACAAAGATTACGAGGAGGAACTAGAAACTAGTCCCGTCTCTGCAATGTTACTAGAAGAAGAATTTCATTACCAATGACTACTTTGCTGTAATTGCTTTGCATATGGCAAATAAAGAGCATTGACCTGAAGGAGTTTTCAGTCTGCACAAACAACCCTTGCCCCAGGGTTTGCCTCTCATATATTAGCACACATTAGGGTTAAAAAATCTTTATCATGCAGTGGATGAAATATTTTTTCATCCAGATGGTTAGAAGAGAGAGTTTCAAAATACAATAAAACAAGTGTAAGTGTTTTTAAACAAAAACATAAAAATATTGTTGGTCAGTGATCTTTTAGAGGAACTAATGGTTACCTCTGTGGCCTCTGTGGCCTGAATGTTTGCTAATACATGAGAGGCACAAACAGGGGCTGGAGCTGACCGTTCTCTGATGATCTAACTAAGGACTTTTCAAGCATACATACATTAAAGACTAGTAACTGGATAGTTGCAAGGCCACAGTTTGAAAATAAAATTTGAACAGTTTTAAGAACAATTTCTGGCAGTGCATAATCAGAATAGCTCTCCCCCCATTTTCAATATCTGTGGAATGTGATTTCAGCTTTTAAGACTAATTAAGATTAATTTAAACATATAAAACCAAAAGTCTGAGAGCAGCCCTACTGAGCAAGTGAAGTGACACAGACTCAACACATAACTACTGTACTTTCCATCTTGTTCTCAACTGGTCAACATGCATGTTGGCCAAAGTTTAGAGGCAGTCAGAGACTTCCTGGTCATATACGGTATGTACTATGGTCCTCAAAGGGGAACCAAATCTGTGTTTATGACATTTCAAAAGTCCAACTGATATCATTATACTATTCATCATCATGTCCATTTAATGAAATCTAGCATCTCAAAATCTAGTTAAACAATTATCATATAATGTCAAATTATGTCAATGTTTGCTTTTCCAATAAAAACAATGGAGACAGTTGGGAAAATGTTCCCCATTATGTTTACAACTCTGTCTGCTGTTAAATAGTTCATAAAAAATGTTTGCACTTGGCCACAGTATATTGAATCTGAAATACAGAATTAAGTATCTCTCTAGAATAAGAGCACTCATGCTGTACTGACCCAAGATCTCCTTCAGTTTCCCATGCTTTAAAAAACACTTATCTTAAATCTACAGATAAGGCTTGGCTTAACCCAGTAACAGGCAAAATCACTGCCAAGGCCTTACGTAACGCATACCAGCCGCTGCCTCTTAACATAGAAAAACAAGAGAAGGGTAATACCATGAATCATATTTACAGCTACAATATGACCTGGTCTGTTTGTAGATGATCTAATTCAGGAAATAAGGACACCAGACAAACAAAGGCTGCTGCCCTGGAGGAGATCCGTGAAAGAGGCAGCTGAGAAAGTTCTGAGTGTCTCTCTCCAAAATTACAAATCCACTCTCCCTCCTTTAATTGAGAACTGGGGGATTTTAAGCTCATTAAATTACAGTTTATACTGTTAACTACAGGCCGAAATAGATACCCGTATGTCATCCCCATTTAGTCGAAACTACAAGCTTACAGGCAAGTGATGCTGCTGTCTTATCAGTGAGGGATGAATCGCAGTATGACTTGAGGGAAATGGTAGACAAGAGAGCTTCTTCGGATATAACAAAGCGGATTAGTGTCAAAGCCATGAAGGGATCTGCAAACAGCTGATCGAGCCTCGCACATATTGTTTGTCTGCTGCTGAAAGGCAAAGAGACCTGTAAAACATCATCAGGCTGCATTATCTAAACTTTAAAGGGAAAAAAGGTGTTTGATGAATTTGTTTATCAAGGCTGGCTGCTGATGTTTTGGTACCAAACAGCTGGTCAAAGTTACCTGATAGGGGGGCGGTGGCTCCTGGTCGGGGTCTGCGCCGTCTCCGTAGCTGGCCCGGTCCGACTGGGACTCGTGAAGCAAAGATATGTCGTCCGAGGTTGGAGACTTCAAGCAGTTTCCCATCTCCTTCCTCTTGGGATCGAACTCTCTCTCCCTCTTCTCTCTCTTTCTCCAGCTAACTCACAGTGTAGTGTCAGCGGGTCGAGGAGGCGTCGAGATGGGGCGTTTTTTTGTGTGTGTTTTTTTTATTTCTCCATACAACAGCTGATGGGTCTCCCTCTCCCAGACGACGGGAGGGCTGCTCGGCTCAACAACAACAACAACACCAACAAAACATCCCTCGGCTAGTAGCAGCTAGCCACACAAAGAGCTAGCCTGCTAACAGATAGCACTCACAGGGGAGAGGAGAGGAGGAGAGGAGGGAGGGCTGAAAAATAACAGCTGACACAACCACGCGGGGGGTTTATGTCCGCAGAGAGGCGAGGCAAACGTGGATATCCCTCATTTAGAGCGACAAACCTGGCCGCAGTTCCTCCCCTGGCTGTTAGGGACTTTCCAGCTCGCAGCTGCGGAGCAACGACAAAAGCTCGGTGACGTAGCAAAAGTGTCGCCCACCACCAGGAGACGCCCAATCAACATTCGCCTACGTCACAGAGACCTCCTCCGCAGCCAATCAGAATCGCCCTCACATTGTCCTTCGCCAAAAACGTAAACACAAGGCTAAAACCGAGAAATTATTAGTCTCCGCTGTTGTAATTGTATTTTTTTTTCTTTTTTGCCGTGATCAGTGCTGGCTTCAAAATATTACACATATTCACGTTTCTGTTACTGTTCGTATGTTGTGTATTTTCAAAAGAATACGATGTGTATACTCATCTAACACCCCCTGTATTCTTATCCGCGGCTGCCATTGCCTTGCATATCAACAAAGATGAGACGACTTTACTGTGTCTGGGGGATTAGATCACACGGATGAGGACAACGGGTGCAAAGATCGCGATGCAAGCATCCACCTCATTGGTGTGGAAATGACACCACTTCGCGCTGTGCACAGTGGCTTTTGTGGTTCTGCCAGTGGTGCAAAAACCACACAAAAACCACAGACACACACACACACACACACACACACACACACAGAAAAATAAAGACAACACAAAATGAGATGTGCTTTTTAGTTGCGTGTCATTATTCCATCTTAAATTACAATAGAAACATTCAGTATGTACAGGAATGTCATTCTGCTCAGTGGTAGCCGTAATAATATGCTGATTGTAAACATCACAATGCCACTAAATTTGATTAGAGTCTCTTTCAGACATGTCCGCAAAACCAAAAGGGAGAAAAAAAAGAAAAATAAGTTTACTTAATTAGTAGAAAATAAAATATGATGTGTTACTGGGATACTCCAGAGAGTGACTGCTCTTAAAACAATATTGAAAATACATTTCCTCCACCGTTAAAAAAAAACATTGAAACTGACTCCTACTCGTCTTGAATCCCAAACCTTACTCTAATCATGAATAAATCAGCAGTGCTCTAATTCCAACACTTGAGACACCATCTGAGTTTCTAGGTTTTGGACACTCTGTTGCTGGGACACAGCCCTTCAAACATCCTCACTACCAACACATTTAGCGGTAACCCCTCTTTGTCTCATCATTTGCACTCTTCACAATATTTGTTCATTTACAGAATATTATTTGATACAGAGTCGTGGTTATGATGTTCAAAGTCCATCTATAGTTGGCATCAAGCATGGCTGAGACAGGAGCAGCAGAGGGTGTCATAGCAGAAAGACTTTGGTGGTTCCCGTTCTGAGCTTCTTCACCCACTAAAGATGCAACAGGCGGATGAGCACGCAGTCCTTCGCTGCTCGGTGTGAATGGCCTATTTGTTCAGGCTCAAGTACTGCTGGAGCCCGTCCCACACACCAGGAGGAGAAAAGGAGGGAGTCTGCCTTTCTAAAAGACACATTCATCTGTCCTCTTAAAACGGGACAATTTGTGTAAAAGGTGCCATTTTACAGTATATACATGTAAAGAACAACTCTCACTGCAACTCTGATTTTTTGACCCAGAAGAGTTAGCGTGCCTGCCTGATTTACATAGCTCTGTGCAAATTACACATCACTGTAAATGCAACAGGATTTCAGATTTGATCATTTCTTTAGAAGGAGAGTGGAAGAAAATTCCACATGAATATATCTGTGTCTATGCATGTTTCAATAGGTTTCAAGAAAAGGAAGAAAATTAAAAATAAAATATTCACTCACTCTAAAAACACAATGAACCAAAGCTTATGTAGTCTAAAAAATGTATCCAACTTATAAAGAATTTATATTGAATTAGGTTGTTTTAGTTTTGAACATGAAAACAACTGAAACCTGTCAACCAAAATGTATAAAATGACACAGTACAAAAGTCCTCATGGACTGTGTGGTGAATTCTGTGATATGACATACTGTATTTCTGTACCTGATGTCAAACTATATCAACACATAAATATGTGTCATCCTCCATCTATTCTACTTTATCAAGAACCTCCAATATATCAAATTAAAAGAGAACTTTGGTGCAACCTGTTCAAAGGGTGCTGCTGGCCAAGTGGAGTTATACGGGGGCTGTTTGGTACTCTGGCTCCATCACATCCAACCCTACTACCCTGAAATGGGCACATTTTTATTCTGGGTTAGCAGTGAAGGTAATCTGCAGTATACATTAGACAAGTGTGGCCTTGTTTTCTACCCTAGTGTGCCCCTTATGGGTGGCCACAGTGCTAAACCAACAAGCCTGCTAGAAGCTATGTTTCATAACTATAGGCACATCTCTCAGCTTGTTTCTATTTCAAATCACTCACGGAAGTGGAGTTCATCATAATATAACTCTTGAAGAGGATGTAGCAAACCTGTCTAAGACAGTCAGGGCCACACAGAGCCACGCTAACCCATAAGGGCAGCACACATGAGAAAAACAAGCATCCCTCTTCCCCTACCCTCCTGATAAAAAAAAAAAAAAATCATCCGCCCAAATGTGTAGGGCTGGGCTGGGCTGAGTGTTGCATTGTGGAACTGCAGAAACAGAAAGCTGTCTCAGCTCTAGTGTGCCCTCATCTGTCTGTTATGGGCTGGAGGAAACATGGGTTCCGTTCTCTGCGCCCTTAGCCTTGTGCAAAGCAGCCTGAATACGGAAGTGTGTCCGTGATTCCATTGAGTAGTTTTTATAATTTTGCCTGCAACAGAGCAAAAAGACAAATTTACAATCACATCTGGGGTAAATCTTAATCTAAAGTTTTATTTCACACATAGATGTTGTAATAAACCCATAAATCAGCAATCAGAGTAAAAGTTGCTTATTCTAACACTCCCTGTAAGATTAGGCGAAAATCAGTGAATCAAGATAACAGTGTGTGGCATATTTCATTAACAAAATTAGAGCAAAAATTGATAACTTGGGGTTATATATTATGTGAAAACATATAAGGTGTAGTTAACATTTCAACAAATTGCAGCAAGCAAGTGGTGAATCTTTGATTTAAAAATCACTTCAGATGATTTGAATGTGTTTTGATGCTTAAAAGACTTACTTTGCTGTTTCTAGGAGTTTGATAGCTTCATCTTTTCTGCCTTGCTCCAGACACAGCAGGCCGTGCTCTAGCAGGGCATTAGGAACCAGGTAGTGGTCATACTTGATCTGAGTCTCACTGCAGATAATGTCAAAACACAGAGGTTACATTATGTGTAGAGGTGAAGTCAGCATGTACAAAGATTCCCTTCAGCTGTTGTGCTGTTCATTTTTCAAAACAGTACTGCCTTTGTTCTCCAGAGGATGCATGACAAATATGATCAGGATGATTGGTGATGATGCACTGCAAGAAACTAGAGCAAATTTGTTTTTCTGGATTGTTGAAGCAGGCATACACTGCACAGAGAGAAACTTACTTGCAGAGGACAAGGGTAAAGTAGTGTTCGGCCTCCTCTTGGTGCCCCAGGTGTTTGAGACACAGTCCCTTCATGAGGCTCAGCAGACACTGATCATCTATGGAGAACTCCGTCCCTGACAAACAAACAACAGGACAGTTATGACTAGACAGATTACAAAATAGGTACAGTAATTCTGGCAAAGGAAAATGATTATATCTACAGACTAGATAGTTCTCTAAGGCACTCACAATACATTTTGCATCAGTATAGCATCTCAAATAAAAGCATGTTTTTATATTAATAGGAAGAAAAATTAAAATGAGAATTTTAATCCATGAGAATGATTCTCATTTCTCTGTTTCTGACATACTTGGGCTGCTCTCGAGTTTAGCCTGTGCATCATGCAGTGTCTTCAGCATCCCTTCAGTCAGGTCTTTGTGTTTGCCAATGACTGTGTAGCCGTTCCAGATGTACATCATTTCCTAAACGATGCACAAACACAAACACATCATACAAAACCAAAAATCAATGAGAATTTTCATCGCTACAGGTGAAAATAAAATGTATTTTACACTAACACTGTTGCAGCAGTGTTAGTGTTAAAAACAAAAATCAGTCATGCCACATATGCTTTTTAGTACTGTTCAGCTTATTTAGTACTAACCAGCGGAGGAGCAGGAAGAGGGATGGGATTTTCCGCCAGGTAGCGACGGGCTTTCCTGATCGCGAACTTCTCTGTTGGTAAAGATTTTCCCGCTATTTTCTGCTTCAGCCCTGGGACCTGCCTGAAATATAAAAAAGTATGCACACACACATCAGTAGGACTGAAAAAAGATGTGACACATAGTTTCTAGTAATTAAAAGAACTATCAAAGGTTCAATTAGAGGGGCATTTTTGATATTATGTTCCATGAATAAAACCTTTGTATTGCTCTGTGCCACAGAAAGAATTTAATGTGAAACACAGCAATTCTATTCTAGCTATATGATCCCTCTGATAATGCGTAGAGGTCTTATATTAGCTCATATTTCCTACCAAAGGCAGTCTCTTCCCGGAAGAAGATATTATGATACCATAGATATACTATAACTGTCACAGTGAATAATCTCTGTTTCACTGTGGCTGCTGTGTTGTTTCAGTGGAGCCTGTAAGCTCTTGATTCATACCTGAACAGAGTGAACGCAGTCTCCCCAAAGGTTAGGCAATCATCTGCAGTCAGCATGCTGAGGTAGGCTGCTTTCATATACGCATAGGTAGCCTGAGGGAAGGGAAAAACTGGTTACCACTGCAAACTCCCATCTTTCCTTTTTAAATGAGATGAGAGGAGAAAAAACTACCACTGTATTTCGAGAGTCAGAACTCTCCATTCTTATTCTTCAGTTTCAACACATGTTTTATTTTCAGGCACCACAAACTGCTGACTCTGGCTCTCTGTTTCTGTAAATAGCATAAAATGTATGTCATGTTCTTCTGCTTGTCTTGTGTGCTGCCAGGTGAAAACACATACATGACGAGGGACAAAACAGTACTGTATAAGGTGTGTGTCATAACCACCAGGTCACCAAGACACCCCCATTCGTAGTGATTTTTATGTTGGATGGATTAAATTTTTCTCTACGAGCTGAGAAAAGGTCCACAAAACTAAAACTATGAAAAGGCTAAAAAATATTTGTAAACTAAAAATAATGGTGTCGCTCTCTTTTGAACTAACAAATTTGCACTTGTTAAATAGCCAGAACATCTTTCCTGTCCCTCACTACGGGGGCCCACCTTGGACCAGGAGTTCTCCTTGCTGAGCAGGTCAGCGTAGAAGTAGGCCATCTTCCAGTGCCTCTTGTACGTGAAGCACCACATCAGCTCCCAGTAACACATGTGGTGGAACTGCTTCCACTGCTGCTGAGCTTCACAGCACTCCTCAAATCGCGTGATGGCCTGGAAACATACAAACCCCAGAGGATCTCACTTTCTTAAACACATTCAGTGTGAACATTAATAACTAAGTACAAACCATGTTTGAACGGGTTACAATTTTTGTTTGTTTTGTTTCTTTTTTCAGCACTCACAGCATCCAAGTTTCCTTTGATCACCTCTATTCGACCAGCGAAGAACAAGAAGATGGATCCCTGAGAGGAGCACAACCCACAGTATGTTTGAGAACATGACATTTCAAATTATGGGGAAGATTTATTAAAAAAACACACATACACACAGAGTTTAATTATGGCAAACCTTAGGATATTTTTTGAGGTATGGCTGCAGTAGTTTCTCTGCATCTTCAACATCTCCCTCTCCAGTGCCTGCAGGACATAAACAAAGTTTTTGCTTTTTGTGGTTGGTTGCAGCTGCATATGTGTGTGTGTGTGTGTGTTTGTGTGCTCCTTGCTCACCCAGTATGAAGCTCATGAAAGTGTGATAACAGAGCAGCAGCATGTTACATAGGAAAGACCTGAATGTGCTTTCTGCAGAGCCCTCCTGAAGCTGCTGAAGACCAAACTCCTGCAAGAACACACACACAAATACACACACATAGACACACGAGTATGAGCTCAGAACACACTAATGCATTTTGATGACACATCCTGTGCAGGAAAATCACAGAGGCAAGAACTACATTACAGTTTCATTTTTCAGTTTGTGCTGAAGGATGAGCAGTGTCTGCTTGTATTTAGAGGCCTCCGATCCGAACAGAAATCAGTCACAGCTTGTGTGCAAAATATGCAACTGCATTATGCAAGATACACAGGATATGTAACTTCACTGTGTCAGTGAATAACTCTTGAGAGTCTAGATGTCTATATAAGATCAATTAAATTATAAGAATAATATCCCAAGTGATATCTGGAGCTAAACCCTGCTTAACATAACTTTTCAGATTGTTTTGTAAAGTTGCTACATAAATCAATAGTGACAGAATGAAAGAAAGTACAAAGAAGTATTTCAGCATAGCAAATAATAGGAAGTCGTGATCTGGAGAAATGGTACAGTCATTAGTTGTATGATCAAAGCAATTTTTAAGTCATTCTCTCACCATGTTGTTCAGTTGTAAAAGTTTCATCTCCTGCTTTCACTCAACGTGTCAACTCAGTAGTAGTCGAGTTTTTACCACAAATCACAGGCGAGATTTATTGTGAATCAATGAAGCAGTGAAACTGCAACAGGAACAACCCATGAGTTATCCATATGTACTTTCATTGTCAACAACAAAGCCCTGGTACTTCACAGACCACAGAACGATCCGTCCCCCGTCAGTCAAGTCTAACACGAAAGCCATTAACCCCTCAGTCCTGTCAGCTCCTCTGTCTGTCTGTCATGAGTAACTCTCACTTGCCAGCAGAACTCACCTTATTACCAGAGAAGCCTACAAACTCCAGCAGCTTAAGCGTCCGTGTGGGCAACATCGAAATCATCTGCAGGAAGTAGACAGGAAGTATATAATTACAGTACCGGTGGGTTCCAAGAAACTGATCTTGAATTTCATAGACATAATGTGCAAGAGCCATGGGTTGTAGTAATTACAGATGTTTTCCAAACAAAGTTTCCACTGTAAATAAATGAAACAGGCAAACAATAACAAGAATGTGTGCAAATACCCTACGTAATACTATTTTAATATAGTTCATAATTCAAACGTATTTGACAGTACTTGACTTTTGCAATAATTATTTTGAAAATCAAGAGTGAATAAGACCAGACTGTTAATTATTGCAGCAGACTAAGGTCACTTTTACAGTATGTTCCTCTTTTGCTTTCATGTGCCTCTGTTTGATTATGAGCATCTTAATCATGCATCATAAGCATCACAAAAAGCATACAGCAGGCAAGTAGGTATGAATGTGTATCCAAATAACCATTGACAAATGCAAACATTCAGCCTTCTGCTTACTAGATTAAAGGCGCCTACTCCCAGTTTAACACCACCCTCAAAATGGCCGTGGTTGTCACCATGAGTGTATCCAGAGGACTGAAGTACTGTGTGAAGCTCTCTGTGAGGTGAGGACAAAGGAGGCAGATTAATAAGTGATTAAGAAAGGAAGAAAAAGCAAAGAAGTATAAAAAGGCTGATAGGTAAGTGGGAATAACACAAGTATGACGAGACCAATAAATTCTCACTTGTATGTCTGGTAGCTGTTCCTCACTTTGATTCCCCCTTTGATGAAACTGATCATGTTTTCATCCTGAACAGAGAGGGAGACAGAGAGAGGTGAGGTAAGAGAGGGGAAGGAAACACTGAATGAATTTAAACAAACTGTTGGTGGCACATTCAGTGGCGGGCAATCTGTTAAGGCCTCTATACTGACCTGAAGGAAGGTGAGTGCTGCCCTCTGCAGGAGACATTCTGCATAGCAAACTTCAGCGTGGAGTTCCACTAAGGTGAAAATGATAATGTTATCTTCAGTCAGAAAAGCCTGAAAGCTGTAGCGTAATGGTCGAACACGCATACACACATGCACATATGATACTTTAATGTGAGTGCACACACAATCCAGGAGAAATTATTCAAACAAGTAGGCACACAACCATAAACATTCACGTACTTAGACATGCAACACACAACTGAAACCGCTTCCGTTATACTGACATCTGCTGTTATGAACTATGGCAGCACATTTCACTCATCCTGTCAATGCAGGACTTCACTGACCTTCTGTGAAGCTTTTGGAGAAGCTTGACTTTTTGCGGTGCCTGATTGAGAAAGCACATAACACAAAAAGATCATCAGTCATCAGTGTGCGTGTTCCACTGAAAATCTCCCGGATTGTTTTTCAGCAGCAGGCCATTGTCCCTCATCTCTTTGCTTATCTTATTTCTATGCAAATCAGTGACTCAGCCTCTTTTTGGTAAAGACAGGATGCTAGGCTGCTGAAGTTACCGCAAGGTGCTGACCGTGCATTCAATGTCCTACTGAACAGTCACAACACTGGAAAAGGAAAACTGAGACTCTGACCTCAGACCAGTGCTGGTCTGAAGAGTGTGTGTACATCTGGGTGGGCTAATGAGATCTACTGTTAGTCCTGCTCTGAGTCATGACAGATTCTCACAGTGGCTTCAGGGAAAATTCCGACAGACAGTCTCGACATTCATTCGGCCAGTGAAGATGGATGATCTCAGCATGTTCTCTGGTTTTGGTATGGTGTTGCTAATGGGAACCAGTGTTCAAAAGATACAGTATATGTATCTAAATGTTTAAATTCACTGTATCAGTGCTGGTCAACCTCGTATTAATCACTTTTTATTATCAAAAAATGTTTAAAATCTGACTTTTTGGTTTATTTCTAAACTGGCTTGTCTCTGGACCGACTTCTGCAGCTGACCACAGAGGAAGTAAAAAATGCCCTGTCACAGTTTACCAGCTGGTCATCAGGGTATTATTTCCCCCTGGTGTTAAGGGAAAGTCTTACCGCTGACAGATAGCCTGGGCCTCCTTCATGGTGTTTCCTGCAGCCAGGATGTGTTGGGGTTCAAAGGTCATCATGGCCTGCATCTCCAGGATAGTGGCATAAGTTAGAGCGTGGTACATGCTGTCTTTGGTTCTGTTAAAAAAAAAAAAAAAAGGCAACACACATTTTTTTTTTGTTCCATTGCAATGGTGGGAAAGGTGAAAAAAACTTTTGTTTGAGAAGAGTTAGAGAGAGAGCAACATGGGTACAGGATATGAAAAGCTGCAGTCAGATAATCAGTTCCTGCTCACAGAGGAGTGTGATTGAGTACTTGGAAGACTAAAACCTCACCAATACGTAGAAGAAGGTTAAAAACAAAACAAAACAAAAAAAACAAACAGTCAGTGTCTATTTATACGTGTGGTTGTTGGTGTGTCACGTCACACCCTGTGTTTAATGACAGTGCTTGCAGGTTCTAAGGAGGTGAAGATGAATGAGGAGGTTTTATGTACTTTTTCCAGTGGATGCACTTGTTGTTCCAGTTCAAAGAGCCTGTTGTTTTGGTTATAAACCATTACCTAAAGTAATTACTTCAAAAATCTTAAATTTTAAGTTGTACAAAAACAAAAACTAAGATTTTATTATTAATAATGCTGCCCTACTGCAGCCCCATGATGGTTTAATTATATGTATATAAATTCTATATTTACCTGGCTATTGTATGTCAAAAAAAGGGTATAGGTGTGTCGAGAGGAATGCTGTAAGTCTGCATAATTGGCATTTCACTGCTCTTCACAACAGACTCATGTGACCAGCCAACATGTGATGTTACTCGGAGCTCCTACCAGTCGTCTTTCATGGACACCGGAGGCCAAATTTGCATCAATAGTTTAGGAGTACCAAGGCACGGCACAACGTCAAGTCTTTTATTTTTCTCACTTGATATATTTGACAGAGAAAAGACTTTGAAGACAGATTACAGAGAAAGCAAAGCAGACAGATAGGAAAGCACTATCCTACTTTTGGCTTTTAGCTCATGAGGGACATAACATTGCGGCAAGACGGAGAGCGTTTGCTAACCTTAAGCTTTAAATCAATAGTTATTAATAGGGACAATCCAGTTACCAATTAGTACACAAAAACCAACTCAGTGTCAACTAGGAAGCAACAGCCGACAGTCAGAGGAGGGGGAGGTACAGACTGAGAAGCAGAGTGTTTTGCCTTCCTTACATTTCCATTGCGTCAGGCTTATGTAACACAACACCTCAAACTCAAGCTGAGAAACCTTTTTTAGACGGAGCTGTGAGGTTAATTGAATTGCTGGTGGCTGTGCTGAAAGTGGCTGGGAATTCTAAATATTTCACAGCAGCACTCAGATATTTTTCAATCAGCTTCCTCGCAGGGATCAGGGACATAAAGGTCCTCACCCACCCGACAGCACTGAAGCTAGGTCTCCTACATATTTTCACCACACTGCCCCATGATGCAAGGGAAGGGCTCTGTTGTACTTAATTCAAAAATGCGTGTGTGAATGCACGCCTTGTGTTCACTTCTGCACGTGTTGGTCACAATCAGGAAGTGCAGTAATCATCAGAGTGTCAGTGTATGTGAAACTGGTTAAATACATAGATAAAAATACTTTTTTTTTTCAGCAAGAAAGTTGCTGAAATTAGCTGTTAGGTTAGCTGTTAAGCCGTAAAGTTGAACCTTTAAAAAATAGTGACACCTTATCCAAAATAAGCCATGAAATTTTGACAGTCATAGATAACACAAGAACACAGCTCATCAGGAAGAATGTCTCAGCCTTTTTCAAAGAAGTGCCTCCATCCATTGCTGTATTGTAGCTGTAAGTCATAATCCTACAATCCATCTCCTGCACCCACCCACTACAGCTGTGAGGAACGGGGCAGGACAGCTAGATGGGGGAATAAAATTGCACTGTTTTGGCTGTGCTTTGTCTGGTGGCATGTTTGAACAGAGAGTTGGCAAAGAAAATTACGCCTCCTTTTGGATACCTCTGAGATTTGGAGGCTACTTTAAGAACAAAAAAACCTTGGCTGGTTACGTAGCGGGCATGTTTCCACAATGTTGTAGATGAGTCTGCAGTGACTTCTTGACTACAAGACACATATCATCTCAGCCTCGAATATCTAATGCCTATAAGAGAGGAGCAATTAAAAGAGATAGCTACACTGACAGGCTTATATAATGTGGTATGCAATGCTCATTGGGGGTGATGAATGGACAACAGCTCAGACTTCACAACTCCTGGTCAGAAATATTAAAGCATCCTGTATGGCTGAAATTGACCACAGTGAGTGGGGCAGTTGATAAAAACTTTTTACACTACAACACAGCATTCAAAAACTTGTAGCCATCCCATAATAGAACATCTTCAGTACATTTCCGATTCTCTTTACAGATCTCTGTATCAACTGTGTGTTCAATAATAAAGTTCATGAAGGCCACACTTTTGTCCAAAGGAACTTGCACAGTCACATACACAGTGTATAAATTGGATGGTTCATTGAGTCAGTGTATTACTCAAAGAGTCTTCTGCATGTATGTAACCAACCAACCATTGCCATAAATGGCTGACACAGTCTACCAGCTGACCGAAGGCACCCCTCTTCATTGTGAATGAGCATTTCAAACAATGTATGTAAAAACTGAAACTAACCCTTGAAGTCCAACACAACCCAAAAGATTCAACATCCCTAAATAATCTAAAATATCTAATTCAAACACTGAATAAAGATTATCATCGCCATAGTTCAGCCATTAATACAACATGGACACAGACTGATGTTCGATTCCCAGTCAAGCATGAGAAATATTCAGATTGCATATTGTAGTTTCTTTCTATGTTCACACTCACAAGTGTGTCATGAGCTAGATTTGAGACTTTAAACCAGTGATAGCTGTGAGTATGTTTGCACTGACACTGTAATAGCTAACCCTGTCTTACTCCCAGTGCATCCTGGGATCATAAATAGTAATGTAGGGGTAATGGACATATGATTGATTGGTGTGCATCCAGATAATGAAAGCTCGTGCTTCAGTATTTAAGGTTCAGTGCGTATGTGTATGTGCGTATGCTGCAGAGACTTTTGTGTACCCTTGTCCCACCTGACTGCATCAGAACACAGCAGGAGGAAGGGGAAATGAGACAGTTTGAAGGAGGGAGCTGGAAAGCACACACGGACAAAAGCAGGGGACAGACAAACGTCAATGAGGACGAGTGTTTCACATCCTCCCCAAGTCTCTGAGAGTATCTCCCTGACAATGCAGCAGATGTCATCACACCTTACATAATATTACATAATTCTGATGCCTCCAGCTAGCGGCTTTCTCACAAAACCCTTTTTCTGAACAGCAAACAGGACAAATCAGAGGAGGCTGTGGGTGTTTTCGGGTTTTGTGCAAACCAAATAAGATGAAGCCTTGCCTCAATTTGATTTAGGTGCTGCATTCAAGTGTAAAACAACACTTTAATTAGACTTCATCCTAACTGGCTACTGAATTCTTTTGTTAAAACTAGGGCGAGGCTGAAGAAAAACAGCAATTATAAAGCAACTTGCAGGTAACTAATTTAACTCTCACACACAACAAATATGTATATAATGATAGCAAGTAAGGACCATGATAATACTTGTCCACATTACCATGAAGCTCCTGGTTATTACAGGAAAGTACTGTCTTATCTTTTAAGTTTCAACCTGCGCTGGTGTCCGACACTCATACTGTCCTGCTGCATCTGTCACATCCAACCATCTGGGCTCAAAAACAGCTACAAACATGCACATATTTGCAACTACTGTTTGTTCAGGTGCTCTTCACCGACTGGAGGAGGCAGAGATAGCACACACACAGCTGTGTGGAAGAATGTCGAGACAGAAATGAGGACACCCGCTGAGCTGACAGCCTTGCCAAGCCTAAGGTGGTGGCAGCTATAAGTGTGGCTGGGGTGGATTTAGACGGATTCTCCGCCAGTTGGAATATTTCACAAATCCAAATTTAAATACCAAATCATAGTATGATTATGACAACAAGACAGTCACTTGGCAACAGAGTATTTATGTAATGTTGCAGTGAAAGTCTCCATAATTGAGTCTGAGCTACGAAACAAAACTAATGACATCACTCTAAACTTTTAGCAACACTTACAGTGCTAAATACATCTCCTAACACCACAAAACATTAAAAAAACAAAATGGTTATCAATCTAGCCTTTTACAAAATTACAAACAGACAGCACTGGCTGACAGGAAGCTGTTCTTCTGTCTTGGCACTGAAAAGAAGAAACTGGGGCAAAGGAGTGGCCCTTCGGCCCAAGAGAAGAAGTAGAGGGTGGAAGATAATGGCGACAGAGTGATACGCATTCTGATAATACAGGAGAGAATGAGAAGTGAATAATGGAGTAACTTGATGACACAGAAAACAAAACTTGAGGCAGGGTGTGAGCCCAGAGATGGAGCCTGTGTTTGTGACTCAAAGCAGCATGTCAATCATGCAAAACCTAATGTAAATAAAATCATCCAACCAGCAAATACCAAAAGTTCCTTCATTCCTCGCTGATGTAGACGCAAGTCTTTCTTTCTTTCTTTCTTTCTTTCTTTCTTCTTTCTTTCTTTCTTTCTTTCTTTCTTTCTTTCTCACCTGTCACCGTGCCAAGGACTGGGCATTCATACTTTAAAATGATTGCTTGTGTATTGATTTTGGAATTGGAATTCAATGCAACAAAATGTTCTTTAAGTGTCCTTGCAACACTGGTTTACTGTGAGGTTATCCTCAATTTCCTCAATCTCAATTTTTACTGGAAAAATACATTTAAGAAGGCAGACTCTCATCAGCCAATGTTAATTATCTGGTAATGGTAAAGAGTTGCTGAATCATCAAAACAGAAGCGCCACAAGCATTAGTGACATTAAAGCATGTCTTAGAATACACACCCCTGCAGTACAATCTCAATAAACACTCAACTTCTGATGTTTAGCAGTATAATGTTTACCATCTTAGTTTAGCTTGTTCACATTAAAATTTTTACAAATTAGCACTAAACAAAAACATTACATCCACCTGCCTTTTTTACAGTATACATTTTGACTTGTCATAGTAGGAGAACCACAGACGGTACGATGGCTCTATTGCGACAGTGACAGTGATCCAGCATGCACAATACTGGGACCAGGAAAATGAAGCACCTAAATGGAATTCAGCCATAAATAATTTTATTATTTACACCAGTGCTTTTCCTGCTGTGACATCCAAAAGGCCTGGTGCGTGTGAATGCAGATTCCCTGTTGGAAATCTTCACTGTCTAACAGCTAAAAATACACCTGCTTGCATGACCGCATAACATCAGCTGTTTGTCTTCAATACATTATGTTCCTGTTTAAATAACACAAACGGACGCACAAAGCCAGGTGAGTCAGAGCTCGATGAGAGCTGAGCACAGCAGCTGTATCAGCGTGTGCTTCGGGTTGTCCTCCCACCTGCATCTGAGCCGGGCCTGCGCCTCCTCAAAGTGGTTTCGGAGGAACAGATCCAGGGCGGCCATGCAGTCCTCCAGAGCCAGTGACAGGTCTGACCGCGAGCACCTGCAGAACCAAAACAAAAACACAATCCACATGACAAAAGTGCTGAAAATACATTATCTCATTAATAAACTGATCTTGGAGTAGTTATGGTTGGGATTATCTTATCTCTTAATAACATCAATACTGAGGATAATTCAGTTTCTGTTTCGGCATTCAGTTTTATATTTGAAATATCGGTTTCATGACAAAAAAAGTCCTATTTGAAGATCAAAAAAAGATCCACATCACCTCGCTCTGTTTTGCCACCCCAGTATATCTGTCTCTCTCTTACTACTGCAGTGACCCCGTTCCCATTTACAGCAACAAAGGTAGTCTCAAATCACTGACCTACAAGTTGAATCTTGATATTGTCTCAGTTTACTTATATTCCTTCTGTATTCAATCCTTTCTAGTCCTCAGCCACTTTACAACAGAAATGGAGACACATACAGGGTGAGCCAGACAGGCAAACTAGCACAGGAGAGTGCTTTGCTGTTAGTTTTATTGCTGTTTACATTACACTGAACATTACGGAGAGAATCAGCTTAATTTAGAGCAGTTGTACAACCGTCCACTTTTACAAAAATACAAGCTCTGGGAACAGTTTTGAATAAGATTGTTTGTAGTTCTTCCTGTAAATAAAAGTTGCAAAGTTGTGTTTGCGACAGTCAGTGACTGTTCATGACTTTGCAGTGTATTCAGAGCTGGTTACACGGTGCACATGACCCTCATGTGAGGAGTGTGTAGGCCAAACTGGGGAGAATCCTGCACTCCTTCTTCCTTCGTCAGAGGGTCTCCACCTCTTTGATTTCAACCCACTGTGCTGATAAGGGATCCATTTAAATGAGCTAATTTTATTTCTTCACTTCAGGGTGAGAGCAGCAAACAGCATGTGAAAAACACATTACCATTCAGCATGATGACATTAAGCTGATTCATTTCCTTCATTTTGATTGTGAAGCATTAGTTTTGCAGAATTTTTCTTTTCTTCGATTCAGCCTTAAATTCAGCTATTTATGTTAATTTGGGTCATGAAAAAGTGGTGGATTATCAGGGTTGTGATAACGTGTTGTTGTGAAATAGGAACCTTTTATGCTATGCAGTCTGGTTTCACATGGGCGTGACAATTGATTCCAATCTAACTCAGAGTTCAGATGTCATCAGCAAACATGAGACAAATGCAGAAGAATAGGAGAGCAGAAAATGAGCAAACACAACTACGACGAATGTGTATAGCAGCAGTGACTAATGGGCAGCATTCAGTTTACATTCCTGTCCATTAGAAACACAGAGGAACTCATCACACACACACACACACACAACCATAAAGGAGCACACACACACTGATGCAGCTCTGCTTAATGACATGCGGGTGACTGCTGTGTTCACCATATGACCAGCAGCAAGCTGAGCTTCCTGATAACAGCAGGAGACTCACAATGACGACTGCTGTCAGAGAAACATGTATGTTCAGAATATACGTCCTTCTCTATGCGGAAACACAATCCAATTTCCAAAACAATTGCAGGCAGTAAAGTTTAAGTTTCAGCTGAGAAAGCTCAAAAAACAACAAAAAACAATAGTGAGAAATTGTTTAACACTCAAAAGGTTATGTGGGTCAACCTAAATTGTGTTGTAAATTTATCATATAAAAAATATATATTTATAAAATAAAGAGCACTACCACAATGCACAAAGTTATAATAATATTGACAGTTGTGATAATAAACTTCACTTAGTGTTTAATAGCAATAAAACAATAAGACATAAAGAATTCAATAATACAAACATTATTAATGCCAGGAGGATATTACAGCACACTGTGCAAGTGGTTGTGTCGTTGATTTGAAGATTAATGCTGCAGAGTCATGTGTCTTCCCAGAGTGGCCATTGGCCAATCCGACCAGAAGTGTCTCTACTGTGTCATACTTATAAGAATATAGGTGCAGCGACTGCCTAATGTCACTTTTACTTAAAAAAAACAAGCACACAGAAGAAATAGAAGCTATCAGATGGATGTCTGTCCCTGTGAGCCATGTGTGTAATGACAGCAATCAACATAAGTTTTGTCTTTGGACACTTCAACCAAACTCGGCAATCATCTAATTTGTTATGGTGCTGACTCCTCGACCTTCATCTTATCAATCATCATCAATCATATTAACCAATACTTATTGGTAATTTAAACTGTCATCTAACTAACTGTAATTTTAACTGTATCCATCACATTATTCAGTCCTCTTAAAATGGCTATAAGCTTTCTGGAGTCTAATCACCTGTTAGATTCAAACTACAAGCATAACCTAATAAATGATAAATGTCAGCATTAAGGGACAATGTTATTTTGGACAGTGTGTTTACTTATCTGCCAAAAACAGACACTGTCACCAGCAGGCACATGAGCATATAACATACCGGCTCAGATCAACCTTCCTGCTGTTTTAATTGTAAAGATTATGCAGGAGCAAATAAACAAATCTGCAAATAATGGCAGCCGTAGGAAGGGTGAACTTTTCCCTATAGCTAACTCAACTGGTCCCTGACTGACTGGTAGACAGGCCTCTGGCAGGTTTACACCTTAAAGACAATCTGAGACCCTGGGGCACTGAAAAGAAAAAGAAACCGGCTCTCAGTCTGTGAGCAAAGAACGACACACAGTACAGGACACTGTGCTTTAAATGGAAGGCATAAATGACAATTGTGTGAGAGGGAGAAAGGCATGTTGACCAGCACAATGAGGAGAGTCTGTCATGTTCAGGATGTGCATACCACGCATTGTCCCAATAATTTAATTGAACTTCAAGTCAGCTGAAATTCTGGGTTGATTTCTCTGGAGAGCCACTTGCACAATGATGATCATTATCAGCAAGGGACACGCACTCATAAAGCCACTTAGCAAACAACCACTATTCAATATGCACACCCCTGCATGTGCACGCAAAAAAAAACAGAACAACACACACACACACACTCTCTCACACCCCTCCAAGAGTGACGAAGCATTAGTCTGTCGACTGTGGAGCTTTCAGAACATTCTTCCCAGCTGGTATCAGATGTTCGGAGGCCTCGCTGCTTTTAGCTGTGACACAAAAAAGCCAAGCTGCTCCCATGATAAACCGAGTGAGGTTGTCCACATGCCTGCGTGTCACAGCTAGAACACACACACACACACACACACTTACAGAGCATCTTGCAGAGGCCGACTGAAAGACAAACATACGCCGACCGACCACGCAGCAAATAGCTTACCCGTTTGGTAGAGTCTCTTCCTCTCCTGACATTTTCATCTGGTATAGTGTGTGTGTGTGTGCGTGAAAGAAAGACAGAGAATAAGAGAAAGAGAAAATTGCAGAAGTGAATGTGAGCCCGGGGCCTTTCCTGTAGTGCAGTGTAATGGTCTGTGTCTCGGCAGCAGCAGCAGCAACAAGAGCAGAAGCAGCAGCAGAAGGGCAGGTGGGTGAAAAAGAGAGAGAGAGAGAGAGAGAGAGAGAGAGAGAGAAGAATGAAAAAGAGAGGGAGGAGAGAGAGAGAGGAGGAGGAGGATGGACAAAGCAACAGAAGACCTTAATAAGATTGGGATGACTATTACACATGAGGGGAGAAAACAGTCTATCTGTGCTGCCTCTGACACACACACACACAAACACACACACACACACACACACACACACACAGGTACAACAAGGCTGTCCCACCTCTTCCGATCATCACCCTCATGCTACACACTGCAGTCTCTGCTCTGATTGGTTAATGCAAAGCAAGGGGCTGGACTGAATGCTAAATGCTCACGATTCATGGCCTGAGGATTTTTTTTATATTGAATGAAAGAAAAAAAAAAAACAACCAGGAGGAAGGACAGGGTGACAGCTGAAATACAAAATAAGTTACAGGTCTACAATTCCTTGGCCTTGTAAAACTTTGTGTTTGCTGCTGCCGTAGGTGAAAAAAGGACAGTGATGGAAAAAGAGTGTGCTGGTGCGTGGTGAGAATCTCCTGCCGGTCCAGCCTGCTGCAGTGTTCAGTCTCTGCCACTGCAGCGAGTCCAGAAATAGAAGACATAGACGCAGTACAGCAGCTCACACTGTGGATGAACAAGGCCTCATGTGAAATCATGAATGAAAACATAGTTCTGATATGGTGTTTGATCGCAATAAACTGCAGCCCGCCACTCTCCCATGAGACGTTAGAGAGAAGGAGATAATCCATGCACAAGAGGCATCAGCTGAGAGAGGACTGACCTGACCCACGTCCCCCATCAGCTGCTCCACATCAGTAGAAATTAGAGAAATGCAGACATCTTGATACAACACAGCAGGAAAAACCATAGGTGTAATTAGTAATATTGATAACATTTAACTTGACTGGATTCTGGGATTTACCACTGTGCACGCTAGTTCACTAACCAAGGCTACCCGATACACCAGAAAGAAATAGGGGCTATAATTAAAGACATTAATCACAATTTGCGTTTCCTGTTATGATAAATTAAAATGTCTGCTGTAAGAGAGGTCCAATACTAGATTGCCAGAAAAGTATCAAGCAGGACTGAGTACAGTCTGGTTTGATCAAAGTAACACTGAGAAGTGTGCCAATATGAGCGTTCAATCAGCCCATTTGAGTCTTGGTCTCTGTTTTGAAAATTTAAAGATCAAATCTAGATTAATTAAATAGTTTTTATTCAAAAGAATGTTTGTTTATTCACCTCAGTCTAGTAACTACGATGATTATTTACTCATCATAAAAATATCTCCCAAGGTGATGTCTTCATAGTGCGTCTTTTGTCGAACTAACAGTCTCAAATGGTTTTCTATCACAGAGACAAAGAAAAGCAGCAAATCCAGAAAATGTCAAATGTACAGTGGCACCGCACACACACACTGCATCACACTCATGTGACCGTGTCTAAGTGCTCATCACGTTTGACATATTTTTCTCCACCGTGGCAGCTCATAAAAACACAGTCGCAAGAGTGAAGCACTTTGGCCAGCAGCACAGACACACAAAGGGGAATCCTTCTATATTTATAGACTGTGGTTTAAAAAAAAAAAAGCTTAATTGTTGCTCCCATTTCTTGTGTGTGAGGAGCGCAGAGAGTCACGGGTTGAAGGTGGAGATAATTACATTTGATACGCTGATGATCTCAAGGAGGAGAATTGGATTTGGCGACAGAAAAACAAGGATTGTTGCCACTTCAAACAATTTAGGCTTTTGCCTAAATAAAATAATGAATTTGAATTGAATTTGAACTTAGATGTACGTAGTTGTAGAGTAATGCAGCTGGACTTAAGACCTGCATTAATTTCTGGCAAAGTAAAATGCATTTGTACCATGAAGCAACAAATTGCACAACAACACACTAATGAAGCAACAGTTTCACCTTTTGGGAAATGTGCTTTTTTAGATGAGTTAGATGAGATGCCGCTGTCTGCCTGTTAAATATGTAGCCAGCAGTCTGTTAGCTTTAGAAACATGTACAATAGAGAGCTTTAAGCGTTCTGTTAGGCAGATTTTGTTACCATTGGACAGAGCAGGCTAGGAGTTTCCCCGTTTCCCAACATGTCAAAGTCTAGTACATTATTGGGACTTCTTCACAAGGATGGAATTCAATGAGCTAAGATATTTTTTTTGTTCTGGTCATCCATGCTCCCTTCCTTTAGTTCCCTCCCTCGGATGCAAACACATTCAGGTATCCTCCTCCTTGGGCTACCAATAAATCCTCTACATGCCTCAACAGAGAGCGCAGGATTTAAACAGAATAAGAGCTGGTTCCTGTTGACGCTCACCCAGTCACAACTCGGCAGAGAGAGGCGAGAGATGATTCTCTGCATCTGAATTATTGATATGTCAAACAGCAGGGGACAAGCTGTTGTTTCGGTGACCTTCAGATGACCTTTACACCAACATGTCACAAATGTGTCAACAAGTCCTTAAGGTCAGTTGTAACCTGTTCACCGCACATCACTGACAGGGTTGTCAATTAAGCACAAAAAGAGAAAAAAAAGAAAAAAGCACCATGAGAACCTTTCAAGAAGATCTCTCAGAGCGTTTGTGTTCAACCAGGGTTTTGCTTTATGATTGGACAGAGTTTAACGTCCTGTCTTACCCATTTGACGGATTTGTTGATCCCAGAGCATCTTCATTTCCCGGCAGCTGTAACCTGAAACAGAGGAACAAAAATCAAGGCTGTTTAGAGAAAAGAGGCAAATCTCAGAGGATGAAAACCAGCTGAAAGGCCAGCTATTGTTTGAGGAACTTGATCGTGAGAGCCATAGAAACACTGGACACTGATACATGTGGACACTCCCAGGCTACTTATTCCTTTCTGATGAAAATGCTGTGGACATTATCTGCAGAAATGAACGTGAAAGTTGTGGTAAAACGTCTGATATCCGGGACCGACCTCAGTGATGAATTTTGTTTTTCATTCACTTTAATACACTGCATTGTCCGTCACTCACTTTAAGTCTGTGATGATGGGATCCAGTTCTGGACTGTTTACGACTGACAACCTGGGGAAAGGAATAAATGTCAGTCTGTGTATGTCAGCATGTCTGTAGGAGTTAAAACACCAGCGATTATCACTTTTACGGTTACAGAATTTATTATTAGCGCTGCGAGCAGTACAGGGTGTTTTGTTTCCTTTGTGACACAGCTGATTGTTCCTTACTGTGTGTGTGTGTGTGTGTGTGCACAATGTGAATATGTAACGTACTGGCTTGGGGAGTTAGGGCAGTCTGGTCTGTCTTGCGCCTGCACAGCATCCCTTTGAAGAGATCAAAGGTCAACTTAGAGAGAAGGTAAGAATAGATCTCATGTTGGTGAGAGGGGCACGCTGAAGATCTGGGAGGACTCAAGATAGTTTCAAATAAATCTGTAACCGGCAATGAAACAAGCACCAACAAGGAAGCACAAGTCAGCAGTAACGCATGATTAAATCCATTAAAGCTGTTTATTCCCCATATTTTGTGCTGTGTTTTGTTAGTAAGTGACACACACAAAACACTGTAAAATAAGCAGGCTGACTAACAGTCAAGTTTCTGAAACAGCATTCAGGCCTTAAACATCTCCATTTAAACATATAAATCTTTCATTTTTAGGATAGAGTTGATCAGAGTCCTTTAGCTCGTGGCCCCGTGTTAGATATTCAATCTCATCTAAGGATGCAAGTGTGCCACACACCTGATAAGGTAAAACTACACAGTATTTTACATGAAAAAAGCAAAGATTAGTGAAAAGTTCAAAAAGTAAACATGGTTTGCTGCAGCTGAAATGAGTCATTTACTGTTTCCTACACAGATCATCCTTAAATCCATTTACCTACCAACTGTGGGTGTCCTGAACTCCTTCATAAACATGTTAGGAATATTTTATTATAGTATTACCTCCTTTTTTTCCAACTTATTTACCTGTATTTAGTCATAGCAGTTCGCTGTAGAGATGAGACAAAAAGTTAAAAAAAAAAAGAAAAAACAACAAAACAAACAAACAAAAAAAGATGAGAATGAGAAAAAAAAACACTTTAGAAAAGAACTGAAAAAACTATTATTTTTAAACCATCAGCGACAGTGACCCTGAGCACAGCGCTGCTACTCTTGAAGCCTGCTTGACCACATGATGAATGTAATGTTGTCCAACAGGCTTCCAGGGCTTGATGAGATGATGGGAGCAGCTCATGGTGCCAAACTTTATTACAGTGTTTTTTTTTCTTTTCTGCTGGCTCACCCCCCCCCCCCCACCTCCCTTGGGTTGCCTTGTCAAACTCAACTTTATTTCCCTGTGACTGGTGAAAGGTGGCTCACAGGGATCACAGACCAGATTCCCCCCCCAGAGGAGAGGAGGGAGGAGGGGGGTGTTTTGGGGGTGTGATGACAGCACGATCACATCACTCATAACTCATCATTAATCTCACTGAAATCAGACAAGTGGCGACAGGATCAGGACCTGCACTGACTGTCGGGCTCTCTCTCTCTCTCTCTCTCTCGTACTCACTTTTTGCTGTCATTTTTCTTCACGCTGCGTCTCCAGTTGGTGATAAAACTCATCCCACAGCGCAGGATCACACGGCGGGCATGGACAGACAGACAGACAGACAGACAGACAGGAGAGGGAGCTGCTCACGCCGCGTTCACTGACAGGAATGAAGGTGCGACAGCTGCTGTGCGTCCTTCCTCCTTCCTGACGTGGAAAGGTGCGTTTCCTCATCAGCATCATAATGACTTTTAAATGCAAACTGCGCTGTGGCTGCCGCACGTCCTCTTGGCCCTAAAGCCCTCCATGTTCACACTCGCACACATACACACACACACACACACACACACAGTTACAAAAGATCTCTGGATAAACAAAGAGAGAGAAAGTTAAGAAATGATGAAGCCGAACAAGTTATAAATCAGTCTGTTTCATTATGAGCCCTGCAATTAGACTGTTTTAAACTTCATTCTCCTATACATTTTGCATTTTGAATGCATTTTGAATTGAACTTTTAAGCCACCACAGATCATTGATCCTTAAAGTGCTCTCTTCTGGGCAAACTCCATGTGCTGATAAAGGTCATGCAATATTTATATAGAAAGCTTCAGAACAGCTACCAACATTGATCTTGTGGTCAGATTATTTGGACAAGTGTCAAGAATGAACGTTCAAGTTAAATTAAGTATACTTTAAAACCCAAAAACTGGCCTACAGTGCAAAGTATGAATGTGAATTGTGTGCATGATAATGTATACTTTACTATGAGTCTTACAATGCGGTCATAATGACTGTCCTTTGCATGACAACACACAGTCCTGACCACATTTACTGACCTGATGTTTCTGTACAGTTTGTGGTACTTTCCTGCAACTGTCTGTTTCTGCTCTACGACATTCAATAGGAGAAGATGGTATTTTTCTATTCACTATATTTGATGGCTAGTTACACTGCAGATTTTGCATTCAAATCTCAGCTTTTGAATTGCAGGTTGTATAAAATATGTTGCTTTACAACCAGTTACATACATAGAGTAGTTCAAATCCACATTGACATGCAACATGAACGCTTCTATTGCCACAATAATCCGATAATGCTTATAACAATATCTAATTGTTTTATATATTATTGGGTCTCCTACATAAAAAGCACTTTTTTATACTACCCTATTTTCTTAATAACACCAAAGCAATTAAAAATACTGCATTAAAAACCTTCTGAAAGTAAAAGTACAAAGGTACCTGTATTATCAGCAACATTTATTTGGCCCATGTGAGTGTTATATAGATGTTATTGGATCATTAATAGAGATCCTTATTATATGTCGGCTTAATTTCAGTATTTTTTTGGCCGAAAGGGAGTTCACTTTAGTTACTTTATGTTCTGTTGGGCGGTTTAATCTCTAACAGTCATCCTATTTCATCAGCTAATTATGTGTTTTAGATACAAAAAAAGTACATCGCTCTCTGAAATGTAGTGGAGTAGATGTAAAAAGTAGCAACCAAGTTCTTCTTATTCATTTAATTTGCACAACTGAGTATTTTTATGGAAAAGTATTTTTACTGAAGTGAAGGATCTAAGAGCTGTGTAAGACAGTAACAAGAACACACAAACTGCAAAACTATACATGTTTAATATTTATTCTGTTTCAATTAAATGCATTACATATTCTGGCCGAACCTCCCAAGAAGGATTTTTTTTATTACATGTTAGAAAATACAAAATAAAATACAATTAGCTTGAGTTTTAAAAAGCCTTTATGGGTGAGCCTAGAAACATAAGTGGTTCTTGATTTGTAAAATTCAAGCAGCCTGTACAAGTGACAGTATCGTGTCTGGTGGCCTGTGTGAGAGAATGAAACTATGAAGTGTAGTATGATGAGGGGACACAAGGTCTCCTGTATTTACACTAAACTGCAACATGAGTCGCACCGAGGGGGAAGTGCAGTATCAACCACAGACATTAAACTGCTTTAACAAGAGAAGAGGAAACTATAACAATGATCACTCTAAACAAGGCTGGGAAGAGAGAGAGGAGGAAAAAAGATCAGAACAGGAAGAGGGGTCCTAAATGTTGTGCATGGTTTGGTCATATATTAGACAGAAATTAGAAGAAAATGAAAACCTCCTGCTCTCCAAAGCGAGCCTTCCCTTGTTTACAAAAAGCTTTCCACTCAGCTTTCCACTCAGTGTTAAGTTACTTAGTTTGTTTTCTTGGAGAAACACAAAATTACCCAGCAAGAAGAAGAATCACTGGCCGACCGACTGCTGTGTGGGCGTTTACAGGAATGAGGATGCAGTGCAACGGGAGCGTTTATCCTCACAACACACGGCAGGTTTTTTGCAAGTTAAATCTCCACAGCGCCTGAAGTGCGCAGACAAGAAGACTGCAAACAGAACGCAGAGGAACACAGATCAACTTTTACTGACTTCGTGTAAGACTTTGAAATCCAGTTAGCCTCTCCTGAAACAAACAAACAAACAAAAAAAAAGTTCATAGAAAACTCTGACAAAAGAAGCACCAACAGTGGCACAATTTGAAATGGGACCTGATGTGAAATGTGTGGTTTTAATGCACCTCGCTCATTAAAAATGTACCCAAACAGCACCCATGCTGCTAAAGTGTCGTTTCAGAAAGACACCGCTTTTAGGCAGACTGCTCTGTGTCTAACACTGACCTCTAGGTAGGGATTGATCAGGACCTGGAACACTATTAATGCTATTCACTTAATGCATGAGTAAACCGAGCAGGTAAAGTGGGTATAAATCTGTTTTCTCACACTCATAAATTCATCTTGACCAGCCGGTTTCCATTTCTGAGCTCACATCTGTTAATATAAAACTCAAATGCTTTGCAGCAAAAAAGAAAAAACAAAAAAACCCAACAACTTCAATCTCAGGCCACATTAATGAAATGTCTCAGCTATTGCCCAGAATTATTTCATATAATTAAAAGATTATAAGTATTTTGGTGAAAAAATAATATTTTTAGAGCTGCATTATCTAAATCAAATATTGAAACTGAATGTTTTCTTGCTTTATGCAATCCCTTCTTGTGTGCTTTCACATTTAATGCTAACTAACATGTAATTATGACATGTAATAGAGAAAAAACAAAAACAAAAAAACACTTTTCTAACATAGAACAGGCGCTGGGTAAATCAATGTGCTGCTGATATTTAAAAGAAATTAAAGTATCTAGATAGAAGATGGATGTGGTATTTGTGATGGATTTGTTCAATTCCGAGTATAAATGTGCACATGCATTTCACATATTAGAAGATTGGTAACTTCCAGTTAAACATGTACAAACGCTAAATGCGGTCACCCCGTCTTGAACAACATTACAAAAAAGGAAAAAATCTTGTTACAGTGGCTCCAAAAACGCACATTTTATTCCCCAGCTTGCTGTCTTGAAACTACACAAAGTTCACAATTTAGTTTTAGGTAATTAATCAAGAGCTGCAAGGAAATTTGAGGATTTTGGGGCTCTACAAAATTATCAAGTCTATTTTTAATCTCTGAGCATAGTGAGTGCAGTTAGCAGACGAGGACAGGACTTTTGACAAGACCATTTCAATCTAGTTTTTTGTGCCTGTTTAAATAAATTACTTCCTGGAGAGTGAATGTGGCATTTGCAGCCTAGTGTTGAAGTCAACGGAGCATGACATTCTTAACATTGGACCATCTCTACATCCGTATTCACTGCATTTCATTCAGACAGTCCATTCTTTAGAGCATACACTCCATCTTGGTCCTCTTCTCCACACGAAGCCGTGAAGACCAACGGGATGGGAAAAACACGATACTGCAATGCCGGTGAACAGTCTGAGGGAGATGGGTGTTCAAAGACTCACAGATGGGTTTATTCTAAGAAAGTCTCTCCATGGGGACAGCAGGGTGCTGCTGAATCAGTCCTATACAGTCCCCACGTTGCTTTGGTGCTTTTCTGGGCCGGGCTGTGCTGTGCCGTGCCGAGCCAGGCCGGTGGGGGTCGGGTGGAGGGTGGAACAGGACGGGAGGAGAAGAGGAGGTGGGGAGGAGGGGGACGAGCTTCTCAGGAGAGTTCAGACTTGCTGAGCGCGATGGCCAGCTCCAGGTCCTCTTGTTCCTGCTGGGTGAGCCTGGCAAGCCGCTCCTTTTCCTCCCGCTCGCTCTCGCGCTTTGCCCACTCTATCATGTCTTCCTCTGTTGGATACTGCTCCACGAACACAAAAAAACACACACATGTACACACACACAGCCACACACGGGGGGAGGAAAGAACACACATATGCAAAGAAATATGGGGGAAAGGAGACACAAAGACAAACACATGAACAGTTAACAGATTCTCAGAGGTAAAAACTCAAACTCACAGTCTGCTGACAACAGATGACCAACAATAACATTATAAACTGCATAAAGGAACTGATTATTGCAGGGCTGCTGTATTACAGTTTGTGTCTGGCCCTGAAACATCCTCGTATTCATGATTACAGGAACAATGTTGACGTGAATCAAAACAATAATACAGGACAATTTTTTTTTTTCAATAAAAATCCTAAATTCAATTCATTAATCCTTAATTTAAGAATTGCGCCTGAGATATGCACTGAGAGGGATATTTCACAGTTCAGAGCTCTGTGATGGACAAACTGTGTAATATCTAAATGACATAAGATATCTGTGTTGCAATTTCTTGTTTTCTCCTGAGATGACTGAGGGGTGTTTTTGAGGGGAAATGAGGGCAAAGAGAGGCTGGAATGGCATGCAACAAAGACCCCTGGCTAGGCTCAAAAAATAATGTTTCAGTTTACACAGTCTGTATCTTTACCCCTCGGCCACCATGACACTCCCTGCTAATACTGACATGCGATAAGCTAAAATAAACTGTATTGTGGCTTTTCCTGAGTACTTTCTGACTCGTGGCTGAAAATAACATTAAATAGAATCAAGTTGCCACATTATTTCAGTGTCTGATCTCTCACTCACTGGCCTGACTAATATGATGGACAACTGACTTTTCTCATGTGGACATCTGGATATGTCACAGCAGGAGAATCACAGTTGTAACTAACAGCACAAAACAGCGGTTGACCAACATTTGTGTGTGTCAGTAAGTCATCACAGTGAGCCAGCGTGCAAAATACCAGGGCCTTCATACGGACTCACCTGAGTGTAATGCAGCCATCGCTAATGTTATTATTTACACCTGTGTTTGACAAGTCAAAATGTCCATCATGAGCAAATGCCTGTCACTGTGCGGTGTGTGAATAAAAATCCCCCCCTACCAAAACACAACCAAACCACAAAAACGACAACAACAAGCCAGTGAAATCAATTTCCCTGGATCGAAGACGACACGTGTCAAATCTTGTGGAAGCGCGTGATCAGGACAAAAGCGGGGGCTGAAATGGGATGTAGGCGTGAAAACGGGGATCTCCGTTGAGGACTGAATGGAAGTCATGTGACAAAGAGAAATTCCCAATTGTGTGTTTGTGACAAAAAAAAAAAAAAAAAGGCGAAGGATGGGGAATTCTGAAAACACAAATAGTACGCTGGTTAAGTCAGTTAATCATTACAGACCAGACATGCACTGTGTCAACAGGTTCGTTACTCTTAATGAATGACAGACAGAAGCGCCACAGGTCACCCAGTATGTGTCTAACCATGCAAAGGAAAGTAGGCAGAGAGGGGGACGGAGCTGGTGAGCTGGTGATTTCGGTGTAAAGTAGAGCAGAACATGCATGATAAGAACACAGAAGAAACACTGAACGGATTTAGTAGAGAACATGCATTTATTACTTGTAGGTGGTACCTCCCACTGCTGCTTTTAAATATGAATGAAATCAGATGACAATCAAGTACTTAGCAAGAGGAATTGATTGCTAAACTTAAAGAAACCCTTCTCTTCTATTTGGTACTTTAGTCTTTACCTTTTTTACTAAACTGGTCTTCTTGCATGTTTTACCACATTTAATACAATTGCTTGCAATTTTTATATCACTGCCAAACATTTTCCAAAGCATACCACACTGTAGATTGTTGAAAGCCTGTTTCCTGCTTTCCCTGTAGCCAATATTGTTTAGAAATATGTAAATATGAATGTGCACAGACATAAAACCTGCTTGAGATAAAATCATAACGATTAATAAAGCGTCTACTTTCATTATTGTCAAAGGTATGCCGTCATTGTGCAATATGTACATGCATACAAAGGCACAACAATGCAGAAATCACAGAACTGACAAACAAAAGTAAGGTGCTTGGAAAGTAGGAAATAATCTTGAATTCAAAGCATGCTTTAGAAAACATCAGCTGTGATGTCAAATAAATGTGATAAATGAACTGAAATGTGAACGAGCTTTGTATGGTCCCTTAAAAGATCAGGCGTTTGCAGATAGTGGTGTCATGGATGCACATACAAGCCAGAGATGGTGCCCTTGATTCAACTCTTTATTCAACTTTAATGACACAGGTGTAAAGACACACACAGAGAATACAGGCGATCTGTTTCTCCACAACACACTGCTGACCAGACGATGACTGAATGAACTGCTAAATGAAGGGGTGGATGGATGAACAGATGGTGGCATGGGTAAATAAATTGTGGCATGAGTGAAGGGAAACAAACAGAACAAAACAGTGATTTAAGGAATGTCGAATGCAGTGGTATGAGTGAAACAAGAGCCAGCTATTCAAACACACAGTTAGTGCGGGCAGGTTGGGGTTCATCGGGGACATGCGGGTGCAGTCACATTACAGCTGAGGCACCAGAATCAACACTGTCTTTATATAACAGTCATCCATCCCAAATTCACAGCATGACACAGCGTTTCTATGCATTATTACAAAGGGAAAAGCTGATGATTACTATTAATACTGTAATTCATTTATTCCTGATATATCGACAAGGGTTCAACCCATGTTTAAAACAACACAATGGCTCATTCTCCTGTGTCATCATAACGGTTATAACTTGGTTCCTTTTTTAAGTTAGATATCTCTTGGTTAAAGCAATATAATTATTACAGCGACCTTGTTTTTATTTGTGAGAATAAATGATTAAATGCGGTATTAAAAAAAGCATCTGTAGCTTAGCTTAGCTTAGCTTCTACAAATGTTTCCACAAGCATATTTAATCAGTGAGTCCATAAAACACTGATAACTTCATGAAACTTTAAAGTTTATTGGCTGAAACGGTTTGAGATGGGATCTCACTTACGAGGTGCTACTCTGCATCTCATTAGTCAAGGTCGACTGATGTAGCACCTTAAGGCCATGTCTGTCCTGACATGGTGACATGTTGGCTTTGAGCTCAGTAACTGGTCAGACCCAGAAGACGTACTTTGCAATTTGAAATTTACCTGAGGTGTGATTTTTGGCTTAAAAAGGTGTACAAAATTAAACATTTCTGCAATAAATATATACTTAATTTCAGAATGAAGTAAGCACATGCACGGGCTGTGATGTCAGTGTGATGAGTTGGGATAGCTAACACAAGTCAAATACAAGCAGCCTCTCATCTCTCCATTCACTGCCAACCATTAGCAGGGACTTAGTATCATAAAGATGCGTATAAATGATTAACTTGTAACAGAACATGTGTCTGTTACTAAAAATATGCAGAGTTGATATATCAATGAATTTATAACTGCTATTATGACATTTCTGTACACTTCCTTTTCAAGTAAGAGTGCAAATTCAACCTTTGGGCTTAAATTAAGTGCAATCCCAATATGAATCAGTAACAAAAAATAATGAAAGGTATAAAGAATCTTTACATGGCAAGGAAATATTGCATTTATAATTAAGAGCTAAAATATACACCAGCAGCAGACAGGATGCAAGAAAAACAGCCTCAGATATTTAAGATTTAATAGCTCATGTCAGCTTAGCTCATGAAACCGAGGTTATCAAACAAATGTAGCATCAAGAACATGTGCTACTACGTGACACTTCAAATAAGCTGATTAGTTCAGTAGTTCACTAGGACCTTTTAAATGGCAGTGGATGGAGCGATTTATAAAGCTTGCCTGATTTGCTTGATGGTTGTGACTTAAATCAAACAACTAAATGTGATTTATTAGCAGGAGAAAAAAAAAAAAAAGAAGCACGCATGGCTATTGAGAATCAGGTGAAGATGAGGGAGAGGGAGAGGGCGAGGTGCTCACTTTGTCAAAGCTGGCAAATCGGTCAGCTTCCCGTACGTTGTGACGAGGAGGGGAGGAGGGGGCGAAGGGATCGGCTAAAGGGTCCTTAGCAGGCAGGGAAGAGGAGGAGGCTGAGGTGGAGAAGTCTCCTGAAGGCTGTGGGAGGAAGTGCCCTCTTCGTTGGAAGGAGTCAGAGGACTCTGTTCTGGAGATGGACGATCTCTTACCTGGTGAGGCATGAGCAGACAGACATAAAGAGGAATCAATAAGGGCAAACAGAAGAGGAATTAACACACACAATAAATAAGTTACACTGTAGTAAGACAGACCAACAATGTTTATTTTATTTCAAATGACTAACACATACTATTAATACACCCTGAAATGACTGATAAGAGCACTATAGTTTGATGACAGCTACCTTTCCATAGTGAACCTGAACAATGTTAGTACTGACCTGGAGGTGGAGGAGGTGGTCTAGTTGGCGTACCCGTTTTGGGGGGCAGGGCTGGGGGCACATCAGACTGGCCCTCTTCCTGGAACAGATTCTTATTGTTGATCCCAAACTGGTCAGCACCGTTTGACTGAAATAGAAGGTTCACACCAGAACAAATACATAAAGTCTTTTTATTTAAATGTGCTACTGCAGATCAGAGGAAGACTATTTTGTGACTTGCTGACTTTATTCAGTTAAAAAAAATACTCTGATATGGCTGCATCATTAATCAATATATTGAGGCAACAAACAGAGCAGACAAGTCAAACTTCCAATAACTCCTGATATTACAAATAAAATGTTGCTTCTTGTTGTATGTACTGAATAATGAGTTTAATGTCAAATCCTCCACACTGGAGAATTAAGTTCTAGCTATTTCCTCCCAAAAACCACTCAACAACTCACTCAGTCTCACTCAGCAGAAATGACTTCAGTGTGTGTCGCAACAGTGTCTACCTCCACTAAATTAACGGACTGATACTAAATGATACTGAGTGTATGCCCCTCCATAACAAGTGTTATGTCAGCACTGTGTAGGTGAGGAACAGGCACAAGCACCACCACTTGATTACCTTTGTCAAGGCACTGAAATCTGCAAAGCCCCCTCCAAATGATTCATTACCAAACACAGCAGCGAACGGATCTGAAACAAACAAGTACATAAAAGTCACAGAGAATATAAAATTCATAACAAACCCCCATACAGACAAATGCCCCTTTTCCACTAGTACCTACACGGCTCGAACTCGACTCAACTCGCCTCGGTTTGTACGCGTTTCCATTACATTTTAGTACCTGGTACCAGGTACTTTTCGTAGAAATACCCTACTCGGCCGGGGTTCCAAGCGAGCTGAGTCGAGCCGCCAAAAATGACCAAAATGTGACGTCGGCAGGCACGGCAGGCCACTGATTGGCCAGGGCGTGACGTGACTAGATGAGAGTCAGGAGGCGACTTCGTTCATAAGAGTCAACCCAGCGCGCGATTTTTAAAACGCAATAACAACAACAACGAACACGATCAGAGATGGCTACACGCACAGAAATCAACCCTGCGGTGCATTACAACGACGAGGTGTAGACATTTCTTTGTCTCAGGTGGCCTCCATTGCTCCGTAGTCATTTCGTGTTTGTGTCACATAACAAATGACGCGTCGCTGGAGTTTCGCCAATTGCCGCGTTGCCACAGCGACCCCACTGCCTTCACGCTGAGCTGAGGTGGTACTCTATTGTAATGGAAAACGACCGAAACTAAGTCAGTGAGTCGAGTCGAGTAAACCGAGTCCGAGTCCGAGTAGGTACAAGTGGAAAAGGGCCAAAAGTAAAATGTGTATTTTGTAGTGCAGTGTGATCTGTCTCCAGAGGGTGGCACTATATAACAAGTCATACCTGGATCTGAGCTGGCATTCACTGTAGTACCTCCTGGAGCGAATGGGTCATTGGTTGCTGCAGTATTCTTCTAAAACACAACATGCAAAATGTACATATATTATACAATAAACTCTGCTGTGGACATCCTCAAACTTCATGTGATTAACTGGAACTATACATATTATTATTTTATTATTATCTTACTTGTTTATAGTTCTACATTGACTTGATAACACCAAATGTAACCAACTAGTTAATAACACAACTGTTCACTTTGATTACTCTCTTGCAAAGGAGACCTGGCTGAGACAGCAGCAAAATAAGTTGAAAGACAACTCAAACTCAGTTATACAAATAAAACAGGAGTCTATATTACTAAAATACTACTTACTTAGTATATTCCTTCCTGTGATTTAATACCGTTGAACAACTTGGCTAGATGAAAAAAATGGCTTTTTGTTCAACTAGTTAGAGTTAAAAATTTTAGGTCTGCTAACTGCCGCATTTACAAAATTACTGATGTAAAGAAATGTTTAACAGCGTCATAAAACATTCACCACTAAGATTTAATTGTTATTGCCTTCCTTATATAAATCATGCTCAATAACTTCCCTATTAAATTTGGGACTATATTTTGTGACCACGTTTTAGGGTACTCACCACAGCCAGATCAGAACTGGGTTGAGAGCAGCTGAAGGGATCTGCCCCTCCATCCTGAGAACTGAATGGATCCGCCTCCCCAGTGGAGTTCATTTTACCTCCAAATGGGTCTGATTCGGCCAAATTGTTCCCTGTGGAGCTAAATGGATCCTTGGCTGCTAAAGCTGGATTGGTAGGTTTAGAGGTAAAAGGGTCTGAACCTGCTGCTGCTGCTGGTGCGGCTGCCGCATCAGTTGACTTAGCTGCGAACAGGTCTGGTTCTGGCATGCCAGTAGTGGTACCAAACGGGTCAGCTGAGGCAGAGAAAGGGTCGTCCGAGGAGAAAGGAGCACTGGAGGTCTGTGCGAAGAAAGAGTCTGCAGCAAAGGGGTCTGACCCTTTGAATGGATCTCCTCCAAATGGATCTGATTTAACAGCAAGAGATACACAATAGTTAACATTCTTGTCAGATAGATGTTGATTTTTTTTTTTTTTTTATTTGCTTCACATTAACGAGATTAGTTTGGCTGTTCATCACTTTTAAACAGGGGTTTTGCTTAAGAGAACTTACCTGCAACATCTGCTTTTCCAAACGGATCATCCTTGAATGGATCGTCTATAAAAGGTTAAAAAACATAATCTTTCTGACGACAATGACAATCACATTTACAAGGTTTAGGTAGTACTGGTTCTGCAAACTGTTTACCATGTCACTCTGAAACTACCTAAAACACTTTACAATGAACAAGAAATACAATCAAATCTGTAAAACAAATCAGTTTGAAGGAGTGGGTCAACTTTTTCATTTGTAAGCTGTCAACTAAACTTTAGATGTTAGTTTGCACTCACGGTCAGTAAAGGGATCTGACTGGAAGAAGTCCATGTCAGGCAGGGATGGAGGACTGGTTTGAGGTGGCACTGAGCGAGGGCCAACTTGAGGTGGTAACGGGGAAGTGGTGGTCTCTGGAGACTCTGCTGACTCTTGTTTGCTCTCTGGCTCTGCCGATACAACCTGTTTGGCAGCGTCAGGGCTTGAGCACTACAGGAAATTACCAATATTGTTTACCATCTGTATAACATAGGTATTCTCAGGGTCATTACCTTTGGTGGGCTCTCTTTAGGCAATACCTCTGCATCATCTGTGACCTCAGAGGAGACGTCGGGTGTACGGCTGGTGTGCTCCTGAAGATGTGAGAGAGGACAACATAGCGATGACTAGTGTTACTTATTGAGACTTCTTCTGATACATGCATCATATTTTAATTTGATACATTTCTTGTTTTGATACAAAACTGTGATCACACCAAATGTAAATTAAGCCTGCTGGTCTTGCATGCTTTGTGGGAGCTAAAAATGAAAAAGATCCTGAAAATACAGTTCAGTTATGCTAGGTAGTGATGTTGTAGCCTCTTTCCATCTGTACAAGGACTGATAAGTAAGGGAAGTGTGTTTATTACCCCAACTGTGCTTTCCTGTGGCTTCGTGAGGATCGATACATTATTGTACATCTCAGAGGAGGCTAAACTAGTGTAGAGATCATCCAAGGGATCAGGTTTTTGCTTTTCCTCCTCTGGACTCTCTTCTTCCTTCTCTTCTTCCTCTTCTCTGTCATTCACTCCTTCTTTCTCTTTTTGATCTGAGTGTTCTTTCTGCTGACTACAGACAGCAGCTGGTTCTTCCTCCTTCAGCTCTTTAGGCTTGTCCTCCTGGAAGAGATCCTGCTGGAAGAGGTCCCCCTGGTGCAGCTCTGCAGTGGGGCCTGCTGATCCGTTAACCATGACAGGAGAGCTGTCCTCGAGGGCTCTCTTCCAGCTTAGCTGTGCGGTTACAGACCTCTCCTCCACCTGTAGGTCGTTCAGTTTCTGCTGAACCTAAGAGACATTCAAAGAGTAACACAAATAAAGAGAATAACAACACACTGGCCCTATTTTCTGCTGAGAGAGGAATCTTTATGAGCACGAGAGACAATCACACACACCAACCTGTGCAACTTGCGTATAGGAGTCCCGGACAGACTCTTGCAGAGGTGTGAGCTGCTCCTGAGCAGCCTGGACTTTCTCCTGCAGCCTCCTGCTCTCCTCCTGCAAAGCAAGGAGCTCCTCTCGGGCCTGAACTAGCTCCTCCTCGTACTGGCATATCCTCTGTTCCTGGTCCTCATGCTCCGATTGCAGTGATGAAATCTGTGACAGACATCATCATTATGAATCAGCTGCTATCAGGAGAATGGAGTCATGTGACCAGGATGGGTTATCAATTTATACTAACGATGTCCTTCACCAGTGGTTAATCATTTCTGTCGTTAATAACTTTCCAATATTGAAAAACAGGAATCTGGCATGAAAAGAAAATTCTCCACCTACCAGTTGGGTCTCTTGGCTGGTTTGCTGCCGAATATGAGTCAGCTGCTCCTCCAGAGAGCCTTTCTGTTGGTCGAGCTCATCCAAGGCCTCCTGAACCTTCTGACGCTGAGACTGGAGCCGCTGTAGCTCCTCGCTCTCCCTTGCCACCTCATCCTGCAAGTCCTGCAGACATTAAACCAATGTGTTAGCAATACTTTTTTCCCTTACGGCCAAGGGAGGGGCAAAAAGAATGGCATGCAAAACATGATGAGGAAGAACAAATGAGTGACGGTTGAGTGGAGGTAAAGAAGTGACTCATCCAAGCTGAAGTGCAGAACACAACCATCCAAACAACACAAATTCAAACGAAAAACTGTGTGGTACATCAGTGAGCCTTCTATTCCTCTTTCAGCAGCAGCTGAGTAGAGCTTTGCAGCCTGAGGGATAGCAGCAGCACTTACTAGACAGGTTAATACTCAGAAATATTTCCACCGGTCTGATGTGTGAACAAAAACAAGTTACACTGTAGCTACATGTCAGACAAAATATAGGGTGGTTTTTGTGCCAGTATCGACAGTCTGGAAGAACTGTTCTTCAAAGTTAACAACGAAAACTACCGTTCAAGAAAATAAAATACTGTGCGCAAAAAAATCAGGATCATAATGACATCATTGTAAGTACACATTATACTTAGTGAATTTGTGTAAGTACAGATGTATCTGTTTCTTGGACAATCAAAAAATGCTCTAGACAAGCTTCAGAAAAGATTTTTTAGGCAATTTTCTTTCATTCAGAGGTGAAAAAGAGAAGAGAAAAGAGGAATGAGATGCAACAAGAGTCTCTGGTTGGACTCAAACCAGTGATATTGTAATCGCACTTACAGACTACATCATAACCAAATGCAAAGAGATATACTGTTACACTACCTCCCTAATTAGAAGTTAAAATGCTTTGTCGCAGCTGATTTTCAAGTGATAGATGTCGAAGCTCCACTGCCACCATGTGCGACTGTCACAAATAAATTCTCAGCCTTTGAGAAACACTGCAGGGGAACTCTCAGTGCAGAGGACAGCAGCACAGTGCAAGACAACCACAATATGTGATGTCCAGGAATACATTTAGAAAACACGTTGTAGTATACAGTGGATATAAAAAGTCTACACACCCCTGTTCAAATGCCAGGTTTTTGTGATGTAAAAAAGTGACACCAAATAATTTCACAACTTTTTCCATGTTTAATGTGACCCATAACCTGTACAATGCAATTGAAAAACAAACTGAAATCTTTTAGGGAGGTAAAGTAAAAAATAAACAACTGAGATAATGAGGTTGCACAAGTGTGCACACCCTCTTATAACTGAGGGGTATATGGCTGTGTTCGGATTTAACCAATTACATTCAAACTCATGTTAAATGGGAGTCAGCACACACCTGTCACCATTTAAAGTGCCTCTGATTAACCCCAAATAAAGTTCAGCTTGTTCTAGTAGGCTTTTCTTCACATTTTTGTAGCCACATCTTCCAGCACAAGCCATTGTCCGCAGAGAGCTTCCAAAGCATCAGAGGGATCTCATTGTTCAAAGATATCAGTCAGGAGAAGGGTACAAAAGAATTTCTAAGGAATTAAATATACCATGGAACACAGTGAAGACAGGTCATCATCAAGTGGAGAAAATATGGCACAACAGTGACATTACCAAGAACAGGACGTCCGTCCAAAATTGATGATAAAACGAGGAGAAAACTGGTCAGGGAGGCTGCCAAGAGGCCGACAGCAACATTGAAGGAGTTGCAGGAATTTCTGGCAAGTACTGGCTGTGTAGTACATGTGACAACAATCTCCCATCTTCTTCATAATGTCTGGGCTATGGGGAAGGGTGGCAAGATGGAAGCGGAAGCCTTATCTCTCAAAGAAGAAAAACATCCAAGCCCGGCTTCATTTTGCAAAAAGACATTTGAAATCTCCCAAACGCATGTGGGAAAATGTGTTGTGGTCCGATGAAACCAAGGTTGAACTTTTTGGCCATAATAACAAAAGGTATATTTGGTGCAAAAAATCTTCAGCTGGAACTGGGGCCTTAGTCAATGACCCAAAGCACACATCCAAATCAACTAAAGAATGGCTTCACCAGAATAAGATTGAGGTTTTGGAATGGCCCAGCCAGAGTCCAGACCTGAATCTGATCGAACATCTGTGGGTTGATCTGAAGAGGGCTGTGCATAGGAGATGCCCTCGCAATCTGTCAGATTTGGAGCAGTTTTGCAAAGAAGAGTGGGCAAATATTGCCACATCAAGATGTGCCACGCTGATGGACTCTTACCCAAAAAGACTGAGTACTGTAATTAAAACCAAAGGTGCTGCAAAGTTTTAGTTTAAGGGTGTGCATATTTATGCAACCAGGTTATTTTAAGTTTTTATTTTTCCCCTGTAAAGGTTTCAGTTTGTTTTTCAATTGCGTTGTACAGGTTATAGGTCACATTAAAGGTGGAAAAAGTTGTGAAATTATTTATCGTTGGTGTCATTTTTTTACATCACAAAAACCTGGCATTTGAACAGGGGTGTGTAGACTTTTTATATCCACTGTAAATACCCCAAAGCACTCGCGGGTACCCTGCAGTGCAGCTACATCAGCATGAGACTTTCTTAAGATCCACCCTCACACTTCTGCATCAGACTGTATTCCCAGAGAGGCGAAGCAGACTAGCCCTTTAAGCCATCAGCTCCCAAAAATAGAGCCCATCTCTCAGGCTCAGAGCAGGCAGACACGCCTACACAAGGAAACCAGCCTCTCCCTCTCTGAGAAACACTAACCGTGTTTCGGAACAAGCGTCTAAGACTGGCGGTCAGATGTATTATTGATCTCCTCCTACCGTATATGCATTATAACAAAAATGAGCAGTTGTTTTAGCACCTACGCCTCTTATAGTCTGCTTTGTCTGACCAGGGCTTTTATTTATGAAAGAGAACAATGAGAGAAAATATATAAATTATTGTATATGTTCACTAACTATATTCAAAAACCAGTCCTATGTAGGGCACCGATTACAAAAACATTAGAGCACATATCTACACGGCTTTGCCAACGATTGTATGTGCCCGTAATTTTTTTTTTTTTTGGTGTCCACTGTACTGAGAACAAAGACACTCAGACAGACAGAATAGCGAGACCTTACCTGCACTTCGCTGCTGCGCTGTCTGATGGCCTCTTCCTTCTCCTTGATCTCCTCTTCCACAGAGCTCTTCTCCCTGGGGGTCCAGCACAAGAGACAGGAGTACTTAGCCACCAAGGACAGAGGGGTTAGACCCGGTACACCAAGCCCAGCCAGCCCCAGCCAGCTCTCCGCTGAGCCCTGTTTAACCTGCCCCTGAACCACCACCACCTCCTCTCCTTGAACTACCATAACGTCCTAAAAATCACAGCTCCACAGTACAGAGAGAGACGTCTGAACGCCTGCAGTTACAGCAGGTGTGAGTTTGCAGTGATATGAAGAAAGGTGGAGTGTGTAAGAGACTTCAGGGCTGCGGATGTACAGCGCTGTAAGTGCGATGAGAGTGAGTGTTGTGGAAAGTGAGCATGTGCTTGCTCAGTCAAATGTGTGGGAGATGAGGAGTGAGAAACAGATGGCTGCCTTGAGGATGGAGGGAGGAAAAAAGGGAGGAGGGACAAGTTATGATGAGCCAACCTACAGCATCTATCATTTGTGCTGCCCATGTGTTCATCCTCTTTTTCAGTCTTTCAGCCACAGAGCCAGAGAGGAAATAGAACAATGTGGGGTGAAGAGTTCAGATACAAAATGACTTGCAATTACTTACTAATTTCAGCTATTAACAAGAGGGCATAACAGAAACACCAAAAATTTTGGGTTTACTTGGTGCGCTGTGCCAAGTGTGCAGTCAACGTAGTCTTACTATTTGTCACTGTATGATAAGACACCAAAATTTAATTCTATTATGCCTTTAAAGTAATCAAACCACATCATTAATGATGACTAATATTAATCATTCTAATATGCAGTAAGAAAACTACAATTCTAGCTACAAATTAAACCTTAGTATGGAGATAAGGGTTCATTTTATACCAGATAGGGATTTCTTACAATGGACTGTGTTCCATTTCACTCAATATTTTCAAGACTTCTTGCACATTATTAAAACAATTTAAAAGGACACAACACAAAAAGTAGAGACAGAGTGGCAACAACACTGAGGAATAATTAAGGAAATCACTACAAATACATATCCTGGTCGACACACTGGTTTAAATGTGGTTCTAAGTAAAACAGAATGCATCTGGAAAACAAATATTGGTATCCCCTGTAACTACCAGTGTAATTTTCACCAAGCTGCTCCACTGTTTTTCACATAGCTAATTAGAAAGAAACAATGTGCTACACAGTCTTTGAGAGTGTCATTATGTTTTTTTTAGCTTTAACAAATCACATCTACATTGTGTATCATCGCATCATCATCAGTTCTGAAAACAGCATTTGTACACTCTGAAAGATAAGGAAGTTTTCGTAAAAGGATCAAAGAACGCAACACTCATTATTCCTGTTCAATCTCACTGAAAAAACAGGCACCAAACTTAAGAAGTACTTATCCTTTCCCACCCGTGTTAACACTGGCTAAAAATAACAGCAGCAACAGCAGCTATTTTTCTCCTTCTCTTCTCACATCAAAATACACAATTCCCCTGATAGCAGAACATCTTCTACGAGCAAGCCTACAGTCAACTCAAGCGGAGTATCACTCCCACCCTCCACTTACCAATTATCATCATCACCACCGTCCTCCTCAGCTTGAGCAGAAGGCTGCTGCCACATTTTGAAGCAGTCACAAAAATACGTCATCTTTTCAAGCTCCTCTTGTTCGGTGGCCTGTCTGAAGTTCTGATCTGCCACTTAGTTTCCATTCCTCTCCATCTTTCTTTTCCCACCTCAAACAGCTGTCACCTATTGTGTGTGTGTGTGTGTGTGTGTGTGTGTGTGTGTGTGTGTGTGTGTGTGTGTTTGTCTGTGTTCATACGTATCGAAAGGTAGGGGGTGGGGTGGAAGAGCTTTTTCTCACTTCTCACTCTCAGCTTTGAAGAACAAGGAAGCTAAATTCAGTTATTTGTGCAATTTAAATAAATATAAATATAGTGTCAGTGAAACCAAGACAATATGTTAAAAGCATGCAAAAATATTTTTTTATCTACTTTTAAAGCAAGAATGATTATGTGATTGACAGATAAGACACTGTCACGAAGAATAAGTGTTAGTGAAAGCTGTATTTGTTATTAAAGATGGAGCAAAAGCAGATGGTTTCTTATTTTTTTCTTAAAAAAATTAAAATGTCACATTGATATAGGTGGTGAAGTTATTTAATTTTTTAAGTAATACTTTAATGTTTCATAAATAAAAAGAGATTATCTATCATCTGCATATTGCATTTCATTTCTACCAAAGAGCAGTTACATAACACTTTATAGCCATCTGCAGTGTTTGGTAGCCAGTGGCAAAAAACGTTTATTTATCTATTTTCACTGAAGCTGTGCGTGTGAGTATTCACATAAGTCTGAGAAAGTGAGAGTGATCTGGTCTTGTACATGAACTAGTGTATTTCATTCAGTGTGGTTCAGAAATGACAACTTAAGCTGGGACTAGCAATTAGTGTCAATCATTCTGGGCAGCCCTCCCTGTTCCCTCAGGAAACACTGCCTCCTGCTGGACAGTACAGGATACAGCAATACAGTCACTTGTTCTGACAACAGGCTTGCATGGTGGAGTGCTCAGTTTTTATCCCCAGAATGTTACATTATGCAATTTGACATGATTATAATAGACAACATAGAGCTTTAGCATATTTTTCCAAGAAGACATTCACAAAAGCTGGGCCTCACACTAAAATAGTTTTTTTTTTTTGGCTAACATCTGATAGACATCACAGTCACAAAAAAGACTTTCATATCTTAACATCTACTTTGAATGATGAACACCATGATTAATTAGCAAAAAAAAAGTACAGGCCCCTTCTTCAGTAAGAATGTGCATTTTAAAAGAATATGAGAAAGGAAGCTTACTTTTGTAGTTCCACAATCTCGTTACTGAGAGAGTCCAGCTCCTTAATGGCAGAAAAGTCAGCTGCCAGGTTAACCACGTTGTTCTGGAGAGGAAGTGGAAGACAAAAGAGGATTAAACTGGCTCACATATGAAAGGTAAAGACTAATTTTTTAACACATGCGAGAGTGGAAAATTGGTGTTGGTGAAAACTCTCACCAACACTCAAAAATTTTACAACAAACAAATGAACAACAGGACTACAATGATGGCTTTACAAAATATACATATGAAGCCACTGATGGAAACACAAAAAGGAAGGAATGTGCGGGAGACTGACTCAAGGATGATGATACTGGGAGGATTCTAGTAATGGAGAGAAACTCCGGATCCAAGGGTTTTATTTAAATATATCTACTGTGTTGGATTCACTTTGTTCTCTAAGGGTAAGAAGATGGGGACCACAATGACCACACTCATCTTGTTCATTTTACAATACAAGTCAATCAAACTTGAAGCCACACACATATTGCCGTGGATGCATCCCAAAATACTCAAAAACAGCAAACTCTGCTCTTTGCAGCTTTCCCCAAAGAACTGATTTTCAGACAGGTAATGATAAATTCAAATACACATGTAAAATGTGATTTCGCTTTTGTAATAGAGACACAAATTTGGAGAGAATTAGAGTGAGACGAGGCAAAAAGATGACAAAGAGAGGCAGCCGTTTTAAAGTATTGAGATGCGCTCAAGTCAGTAAACAGCCACACACTCACTCAGGATCATCCCGCTGCACATGCAAAGTGGGCAAAATGAAAAAAATGTAAAGAGCAGACACAGAGGGTACAGCATAAATGTGTTTTGTAAATAGGAAAAGAAAGACACAGCTGAAAAATTAAAGAAAAAAAAAATGGAACAGTGTCAAAATATTTAATGAGAAACTTAATTTTACTTTTTTCAAAATATACAAATAATGAGTTATGACAGCATACTAAACAACATAAGATTCATAGAGACAAAAATAAATAAATAAATCAAGAAATACAAAGAGCTACCAGATATTTTCGTGTATATACAGAATGTAAATGAACAACATCAGGCAGCAGTAACTGTACCTTGCTTTTCTCATTGTGTTATCAACTGTCACATTACTAATTATTATATATCTATATATACATATATAATATTATACATATTATATTACATTACATTATATAATTACTATTAGGGATGCATCAGTTATAAATTAGGTTTACTTTTAATTGCAATGATGTGCTCACTTTTTTGTACTGTCACACACCTTTTTTATATTGAAAGAATACCCCCCAAAAAAAAGAAAAAAAAGAGAGAGAGAATCTAGACATCCCAAATTATTACTTATTGACTTGAGACTCACCTGTTTGATGTTTTGCCTGTCAGCTGGAGGGATCATCTCTGGGGAGAGACTCTGCGGTGGGTCCAGGCCTTTAGTCAGCTTCTGATTGATCAGATGAAGCGCCAGGGCAAACTGCTCCCGGGTCAGTTTCCCAATGTCTCCGATGTCACAAAGCTCCCTGAAAACACAAACAGACACAAGTTACATAAGAGAGTAACGATCCACACCTCGGGCAACCACTATTTTTGATAGCCAGCCTGATCATAATGTTCAGCCGTTAAGGGAGCTGACACGCGGGACAGTCACAACAGGACAGAAGCTAATCAGCTGTGTGGAGAAAAAAAATCCATATGATGTGATATTCTCCTGGTGGATGTGTCAGCACGCAATGCAGTCCTATAAAAAGGCTGTTATCATCCTGCACCAATATTACTTATGTCTGAGCTACTACAGCCTGAATGACAATCATACGAGATTAAGAATCAGAAGCATTATTAGATTTCAGGGACAACCTGGTTTTCTTGTTTCATCCTTTATCATCATTTTCTCCAGTCATTCAATGTAGAACACAGCATGTGATTTTATACAATTTGTGTAGACTTGAACAAAGAGTGTTACAGAATTAACCTACTTACCAGATGCGTGCGAGTGTGGCAGAGGGCAGCCCGGTCTTGAGGAAGATATCTCTGACTTCTGGTCCGGACACAAGGCCGTCCATGTCACCGTCTGTCTTGGTGAATAGCTCATCATACTTTGCTTTATCTGCTGGTGACACCACCCACTGCATACACAACAAAACAAACTTAACTAGCACCACAGTTGCTTCGTAATGGAATTTATTGCAACCTAAGCAGATGACATAACACCAACTCAAACTCAAAAATGACTTACTTTCGTACTCCTTCGTGTCTTGTTCTTTTGAAAAACACACTGCACTAGCCAGTTTGAAATCATTTCAAATGTTTGTTGTTGCAGCTATGTGGTAGTAAAATAAAGGTACTGCATGCACAGGAGAGAGTCAGGTCCAATACTCACAGGGGCAGCTGCTGGTGTTGGGGCAGGAGCGGGGGCGGGTTTGGGGGGGTGGGGCATGGTCTTAGAGCCAGCGTGGGAGGAGCGACTGTCTTTGACTGAGGGAGGTGAGGGTAACAGGGGCATCACGGGAGGCACCGAGGGTTTTTTCCTCTTGGAGGGTGGAACCAGGGGAGGTGGTAGGGACATGGGAACAGGCTCCCCCTCTAGAGCTCTGTACACCAGATACATGGCCTGGGAGAGGATGACAAAAATCAATGATGGAAGGCAATTACCAATAAATCATCCAGTAGCCAGTTTTCACACTTCTTCCACATGTCTGGTATTTGTTCTATTCAGGGATACAGAAATGACTTTCACAGCCTGTAATAGTTTCCAAGACTGTACGTATGACATAAGCACACACGTATGTACACACACAAAAAACACTGGGTATAGAAACTTTCAAATCTATTCCTCAAGCAAAAATGTGTATGACTAAATGCTAGGGAAAACGTCTTTAAACTAGAAAACATAGATGCCTGGAAGATCAATGTTGTAATATACTAAAAAAGTACAGAGTAGAATATGGCAGTTATATCAGCTTATTTCTTACCACAGAAAATTCATCTCTGTCCAACATGCCATCTCTGTCGATGTCACTGAGCTCCCACACCTTCAACACACAAACATTATTATAAAGCATTAATCATTTCAAAACTATATGATACATAACGTGCCCCCGAGAGCCTCGACTCAATGCCAACTCTTACTTCCTTACTTATTTCATTTTCTACCCGACTGATTTCACATCCTTTTTTCTGTCATTTACATTGTTACATATGAAAAACACTGTGCTATAAACAATCTCATGTAACAGTCTGTTTATTAGTTGCAATAATTTGTTTTAATAAGGGATGTTATAATCAGCCACCTGCACAAATCAAGTAAGCTTTTGTTAAAGTGTCCTGTTGGGGGATCATACCCTGCCGAGGATGTCCACTGGCAGTTTGGAGTTAAGCAGGACAGGCTTGACCTTGTCTCCTGTTAAAATCCCTCCGACTGGACCGAGGCTGTCAAAGATGGAGTCAAACTTCATCTTCTCCTCAGGCTAGAAGAAAAAACAAACCAAATGCACAATGACTAGGGGCCAAGAACAGCTATTGTAGAGAAATTTCTCTAATTAAAGACATGAAAGGTTATATTTGTTGAAGAACGATGACATGTTTCTAAAAAGAGAGACAAATTCAGGCCTGTCAGCTGTGAAAAAATACGACCATAACTGTTACGGTTGTGGGTGTCAAGCAGTACACTTATCTTTAAAAGTTTACTGGCACTACTAGTTATTGTTTATGGACAAATAATGCTATCTTTGTAAAGCTGTAAAAGGTCTGTGTCATATTTGAGCTGACCTGATTTATCTGATGCTTTACATGAACACACCAAAAAAAAAGATCAGACTGTGATGGACATATTCTATATTGAAGGAATTTCAATTTCTGCTGTGGTTCTCTTCAAACACTGACTGACTAAAATTACCGATAAACAGAGACCACTATGTTATGTCAAGAACAAAAGACAACAAACTTTCAAGTGCCTCACCTTGACGACCCAGAGAGTGTCAACAGCCACACCTCCTGCTAACAGCGGGCTGCTTGTGTCATGCTGATGAGCAACAAAACTCAGTTATTCTCAGTCTTTTCGAAGAAATGTAATATTTCAGTGTTTGAATTAAAAATATGATGTAAAACAGTGTTTAAGTTCCATGGCAGTAAAATAAAAAAGACAGCAGAACAGCAGTTAAACTCTCTGTTGTGATACATACACCTCTGATTACACAGTATATCTGGACAGAGCCTGTGCTGATGTGCACAGCTGCAGACTTACAAATTTGGGGGGAGGAACAGCAACATTGAGGCTCTTGAGCGCCACCTCCAGGCCATTTTGAGCACAGGCCACCAACCGCAACGCTATGAAGAATTGCTGAGGGGAACAGACATGTAGTATGTGACATGAGTCCAGTGATCACAGCCGGTTGATCCATAGAAAAGACAAACAAGTCCATCACAGAGTGCATTTTTTACCTGCTTGTTAAGAGAACCTTTACGTTCAGAGTCTGCCAAATCCCAGATCTATGGAGAGACACACAGTATACACATTTATTAGCATCAACATAAACAGCAAAGATGACAGAGAGGCAACGCTGCTGTACTGCACTCATCTGGGGTTTTCTCTCACCTTTCCCAGGACCAAGTCAGCCAAGCCCGACCTCTTCAGGAATAGAGCCGCATCACCCGCTGCCACCCGCCCGCTGCCAGTTGGATCAACCTACGCACACGCCAATGCAAACACCAAACACATACAGCCGCACAAGCAGTCATCAGAGCCTATACCATCTCAGCAACATCAATAAAATATATGTACCGCTGGAGAAAGCCACTGAATTTCTTGTAAGTCAACAGCTTTAGTCCACAACACTGGAGCAAAGTTGTGAGTGCATTCTTAGCAGTAAGAATACAAAGCAAATGAAAACTGTAAGAATAGCCCTGTGGGATGAAGGAGTCTCTGAGTCACTTAAATCAATACTGATAATAAACCAAAGCTATTTTCTCAGCAGTCTATTAGCTTGATATTGGATCTGTTAGTAGCCTTTCATGAGGCTCACAGCGAGCTCCCCTGACATGTTGGGCAAAGGGAAACATCATTAATTCATGGAGATACTTCCTCTGCTGGACAGAGAGACAGGAACTGACAGAAGAGAAGAGAGATCACTGCTCACTGCAACACTACAGTTTATTAAAGCAGCTAGGGCGAGTTTAGAGTTTAAAGAGTCAGTGCACTCAGGTCAGAAATCATATATTTTCTTAATATCTATATTTCTCTCTCCACCTGTTTATTTCTACTTAGAGCATCTTAAATCCAGGGCAACTTACAGCACAATACACTAACTTAAAATTACTACATCAAACAAAAATAATGGTGTCAACATCTGTACTAATGACTTTTTTTAGAAATACATTTTTACATACCTGCCGATAGTATTTGTCATAGATGGAATTTCCACTGGAGAGCTGTTGAGGAAGAAGCAAAACACAAAATGAAAACTAAAGTTAGCAGACTGAATCCAATCAGTGCCAACTTTTTCCCACATTTCTGAGCACCTTTTAAAACTGTAATGACACTTCTTATTTCTGTAGCCTCCTTGTAGACGTTTATGCCTGAAATTTATCAAAATCCTAAATCTGGGCTACCTTTGAAATAATCCAACAGAGAATAAACACTTTTAAATGCTTTTGCAGATTCAGTTCACAAGCTCAAGTGATCAACAAGTGTTTGCTGGCAGCGCTAAGTGTGTCATCCACTGAGCCAAGGCAGCTGTCACAAAAAAAAAAACAGACTGATCCATTACAGATGGAGGATGCAGACACACAGACCATAACCAATATGTTAAAATTCAGTATTAAGTTTCATCATCGTGCTCATAGACATTTCTGTCAATAAAACTGCTGAATTATTTGTCAGTGGCCCAAAACATCTGCTGGGGAAAATGAACACAGAGACTCTGATCATTGCTCAGACAAAAGGAACAAATGCAACATTTGATTTTGTTCACTGTGCCAAAGAACAGCTTTCATAAGACCTGTTTTACTGCGACAGAACACACAGCAGTTTCTTTCATAGTTCAATTTAAGCAATTTAACCTTCAGGTAAGATGAGGCATGATGACGACTGCGGAAATGACAGATGTTACAGATGTCAGATTAGCACTACAATTAATTTTCCTTTTCAACGAATCTGTTTTTTTTTTTTTTAACAATTTTCCAGTTATAACTCTGTGTGACCCAGCACTGCAGAATACACTCAAGTTACAATGATACAATACAGAGAAAAGCAGCAGTCACAGGTGGCTCCAGTAAATGTTTGGCATTTGTATTAACCATTTTTTACAATCAACTAATAGTTTAAGATATTTTCCAGCAGAAATCCCAAAAATGTGATTGTTCCAGGTTCTGAAATGTGAAAATTTTCTTTGGGGCACTTCACTTTTCTTTTTCTTGCATTATAATAAACTGAATATTTTGGGGATTTTTGATTGGTCAGATAAACCAAGACACTTTTTTTAGGTCAACACATGTTGTGATGGGCATTTTTCACTGTTTTCTAATATTTTACAAACCAAACGATTCACTGAGAAAAGATAAATGGACAACAAATATAACCTACCTTTTTGCTGAACAAATTACTTAAACACTTATCAAAGTGGTCTGCAATTAGTTTTCTCAATCAACTAATCCTCTCAGCACTAGCTATTTAATTCCAGTAATAATTATTTCAGAGGCCCTGCAATTGTGTGCTTATTTCCAAAGGGTCCAAATTAAAAATACATTGTGTCGTACAGCATACAGTGAACCTCTGTGACTCACAATGACACAGTAGGTTCCTGCTGAATTGCACACAGAGAGAGTAATGACTCATGAGCTATCTGTCTTCAGGACATAGCCTACACCTCCCAAGGCTCCTGACTGTCAGCTTTAGACAGTGACAACAGGGCGTCACTTCACAGACAACAGCTAATTTGCCCTTCTCTCATATCCTCCCTAAACACCCCCACCACCCTCTTTTCCTCTGATAATACGATTGTCCACTGCTGGGCTGAACAGGAAAAGAATCAGCATTTCCTACTCTGTATAGCTGAAACTTGACAATTGTTTGTTGTGCTTTTAAATCAACAAGTGCAGTTAAGGAGGGAAGGAGTGGACACCAATTGTGCCAAGTGTGAATCAACTAGGGAGCGGCTATTCAATCACTGATTAAAACTGTCCCATGATGTAAAAAAGCAAGAGCATAACAGTAGATGTGGGTCTCGTTACAGACTTGCACACATAGCTCGGGCATGGAGGGAGGAAGACTCACATGAAAGAAAAAAAAAAAAAAAAACACAGCCTGTGACTGGTATAGTTATCTGTCAGCTTTGTCAACGGCCAATTTACAGTAAGATAAATGCTCACACACACACTTATCTCTCTCTGGCCAATGCAACTTATTTCTGCGACACACAATAGTGTGCCTGGAACTGTTGGCGGCTGTAACACTGTGGTCATTGTACTGGTGACTCTTTAATTGAGCATTGAAAAAACACCCCTCAATCACCCCGCCTCACCACCCCAAAGCTAGCCCACAAAACTACAGCACAGAGAGCGAAATGCATGACAACGCAGGAGCTGCAGGCCAGTCGAGTTTGTTCTGGAAATGTTCACCTCCCGAATCCACCCAATGCGTGATGCATAGCAACAAGACACATTAATGTCACCCGCAAAGGCACACAGCGGGTGTAAGTATAAGGTGGACAGCAAACTTAAAAACAAGCCTGACAGTCACCAAACTCAGACATATCAAATGTGATGGGCAGCATTGTTGGTACACCTGAGCCTCTGTTGTTTGAGGCAACAGGGGCTCAGGTAACAAGTGTGCAGCTGCACTGAAATAACTTATTTACCCTGCAAAACAAACACACTTCCACATGAAACTCAAGTGTTTTAATTCAGCAGCAGGCTGACACTTAGTGGCAGCAGAAGGAGGCTAGTGGCTGCCCAAGTTCACTTCCTCTTATGATGTTGGAAAATAAACTGCTTTGTATTTGTTGTTTTTTCCTCTGTTAGCATGATGGACACACAACAACCTGCAGGAGCTAACAGGCTAATGCTGTCCACTTCAGAGAGGTCACAAAACAGCCGGTGAAGCACGTTCACTTACTAATAATAGCAATAAATAGGTTGGTCACTCAGTCTGAGCATATAGCAAGCTACACAGGCAGCAAGAGGAAATCACAAGGCGGGCTTTAATATCTGTAACATGTTTTTGTAGCTTTTGTAGCAGAGTTAGCAGGGGGCTCTCCTGTAGCAACAAATGTGACAGTAAAGCCACAACACAGCCACACATGAGTATCTCATATTAACAACCAACTAGCCTGCAGCAAAACGAGATTACACACACACAAACACACACACATCCTACAAACACATACACACACTCCCGGCCGACCGACACGACGCCCAGCACCGCCGCAAGGTTTATCTCAAGTTTTGTAAAGCGGCTCTGAAGCAGCACAACACTGTACATAAACTAGCTGTTAGCTGGCAGGCTAGCTAGCTACGCCCTTACGCAGTCCCCAAAGAGATTAGGCTGAAACTTTTCTTAGTCACAGCAAGACTAAACTTCCCCAAAAGAGGGAGCAGGGCCGAGGCAGGCTCGCCTTTCTGCCCCCCGCGGCTTCCCAAACGCTGTCGAAATTAGCCCGGGCAGAGCAGAAAGAGGCGGCCAGCCGTCCGCTGAGGTTATATTTGAGTTGTAAGACAGTGTTACCTGAGTAAGAGACAGAGTGGCAGCCATAGTGTTTCTGTTTGCTTTCATGCTGCGCTGCTGCCAGACACAGACAGAGGCCGCTCAAAAACCCGGATCTGGACCTGGACCTCAAACCAGGACCACTGCAGGCTTCACTCAATACACACCGGCAGCATCTGAGCCTGAACTAACTGCCAAATAATAATAATATTACAAAACAATAACATTACAAAACATCTTTTCTTTAGATTCAAGGTCTTTATTGTCATGTGAACAACAATTACACAGAAAGTAGTCCTTGGCAATGAAATTCTTAAATCCCAGTCTCCCTCCAACTGTATAGATAGATAGAGAGAGAGATAAACTTAATACACTATGATGTATACAGGTTATAAACAGGAAATTAGACTGCCTCATTGCAGCTGCTGCCATATATATATATATATATATATATATATATATGTAGTGTCAAAGTGATGATACACACACACACAAATACTGTGAATGTAAATATATATACAGAGATGTAAATGATGTATAAACATAAATAGAAACATAAAGTAGGGATGTAAAGAGATAATGACCAGTACATAGTAGCAGTGGGGTAAATAAGGTACACTGAAGTAACAGAAGTAATGGAGGTCATGAGTCCTCCACTAATTTTTTTAATAAATATGAGTTTTGAGTAATAAGTATTTTTCATATAATAATGTGTTTAAATGTTCAGTTATATGTCTGTATATTTTATTTACAACATGAAGGTCTGAATGTAGCTTCAAAGCCTTCTCCGCAGAATCAGAAATAGAAACCTGGTAATCATGAATCCTTTATTTGTCTATCAGCTTAACATCTGTCAAATTTAATTTCACTATCAGAAGTGAGAAAATCTTCCAGGTTGCTCGAGCACTTGAAGTCACAGAGAAAAATACTGAGGACAAATAACCTCACTGTTGCCAATGACCCTGCTAACCGTTTAAAAAATACTCCATTGCAATGATTTCAAAATGTTACTAAAGCACAAATATATAAGTATGCTAAGCTATTACTATTATTACTACTATTATATGGAGCTAATTCTAACTACTTTATGTACTGTTGGGTTGTTTTATCTATTTTATCACATTATAAATTTGTATGTGAAATCAAAAACTAACTACTACGCAGTAGCTGTCAGACAAATGTAGAAAAATAAAAGTACATTTCCCTCTGAAATGTGGTGGAGTGGAGGGATAAAGTAGCATAAAAAAATATTTGAATACAAGCACCTGTGAAAACAATAAAATTAGGCTACACACCTGAGCTATCCATGTAAAAAGTCTCTTTAAATATAACAGAACAAAACTAAGAGCAACTTCTGCTTATTTTCTTCTGGTTGTTTTTATTGGACAGAACACCTGTCTTTGTTTTTTTACACAGCAACATGAAAATCGTCCCACTTCAATTACTACCATTAGTACAAAATGTGTCTTTTACAAAAGGATCATCTTTCGGACTGTTGGGAATAGGGGTTTTGGGGTACAGCAGTGCAGAGATATTAGCATCAGAAATGAGGAAATTGGTTGTGTACACCAACTACAAGTAAACCTAAAGCAAACAGTACCAAATGAACAGAGACTTTCCTGCTACTTTAGTGCTCTTGATGTGGATCTGAGTTTGAGCAGTTTATTTAGACACACAAGACTACAGTATGTGCATTGAAGTGAAAAAGTGTTAACTATACAGTACAAAACTATGCAAGGGATTTCACTTTAAAGCACCCCGTATTACCACCCTATGGACGACGGCCTTCTTTGAACAGGTTGTCAGATATAATAATGTCAGTCCTGATGCTCTCTCATCCCCATGCCATCGACCCTTCTTTGAATCAAGGAGGTTTAAATAAGAGCAGGCAGGAGATCCTGCATTATGATGTCTAACCCTGTCAAATCCTTTGATATTTAGCTTTTTAAAAGAGGGGCCATGAAGGGGATCTGTGAGTGACATGACCGACTGTAGAAGATTACCAAAAACAAAAAAAACCAAAAAAAAGTGACACAGGTTAATAAGAAACAAAACACATGAGGTAAACAAAACATTTTCCTGGCACCATCCATATACCAAATATAGCTTTCCATGTCACCACATCATACTTTAAAAAAAAAAAAAAAAAAAAAAAAAAAAAAAAAAAAAAAAAAAAAACTGATGACACAAATGACAATTTATATATTTCTGCTGGGCACAAACTGTAAAACAATTTAGTTTGAGGACTTGCTGTCTTCAAACGTTACAACATTCGTTACAACATCTTCATTTTTTCCTATCACTATTCCTTGTTTAATAATAATAATAATTAATAATAATATAATAATAGTAGTAGTAGCACATGGAAACAGGAAACAGAACAATAGTTGCCCTTTTTTCGCCTTCTCCCTTGCTTTGTAAACAAACAAATGAAAAACCCCATCCCACCCAACCCCACCCCAGGGTGTCAGACAAGAGGCTCTCTCATCTCGGTCTCCGGCCTTGTTTCGATGGCTCATTGACACAGACAGTCTGGTTATTTTCTGAACAGTTCCTGCATGTGGTTTATAACTCGTCCTTGAGTTTAGAGTCTGTGTCTTCCTCGTCCTCGTCTTCCTCCTCCTCCTGCTCTTCGCCTTCCTCCTCTTCTTCATCTTCCTCCTCTTCCTCCTCCTCCTCCTCCTCCTCCTCCTCCTCGTCCTCCTTTGCTTCTTCTCTCCTCTTCTTGTCCTCCTCCTCGCGTATCTTTCTCTCTTCCTCCTCTTGGCTTTCCTTCATTTTCTTCTCAACATCCTGGAGAGGATGCAAATAAGGACAACAAATTAAAAAGAGATTAAAAAACACATACATAACTCCTTTGTTGACACATTTGTTTATGCTATGATTTTTTTTTTTTTTAATGGTTTAAAGGTTGAAATAAAGGTTTTGGCCTGACCTTAGTTTTTCCCCATGTGTCGTTTCCTACTTCCTCTGCCAGTTTTGGGTCATTGGTGATCAGGAAGTTATCAAAGATGGTACCAGACTTGACCTACATCAAAAAGAAGGCAACAATAATGCACATTTTATATTATATTTATATATATCAGGTTACAATTTTGCACTGACAAAAAAAAAAAAAAAAAAAAAAAACACAAAAAGAAAACTTTGCAGTGGCTCGAACTGACAATGTTAAAAATGTTACAATACCTGGATGGATATAATTAAAATGCAAAAATATAACAAAATATAAAAAGTCTTATACTAATTTGTTTCCTTATTAATCAGTAAATAAGACTCCTAAAGTATCTTCTTACCTGCCACAAGTCGAGTCCAATCACGCCGAAGCTGTCGTATTTATAGATTTCAGAATCGGCTGTGTACTCCGGGTTGTCAATCTCGGGGTGGACCCACTTGCCTTTGTAGGCGGGATTGCTGATCTCCTTCGGCTTCCACTCACCCTGTTAACAACAACCAGATGTGGAAAGCCAGACAGCGCAATTAATATCAAATGAAACGCAAATGCAAATACATCTGCCGATTAAGAGGTTTATATATTTGGAATAAACAACTAAGTTGTGTCAGCTGGTTAATAAGTTAATGAGACAACTGTGACACTGCCATAGTGTATCTGATTGACATTGATATAAAGTGCAAAAATTATTGGCAGTTTACCTTGTAATCAGGGTTGGCGACCATGGGCGGCTCCCACTCTCCGTCCATCTCGTCATCCCAGTCATCAGGCTTTTTAGCATCAGGATCTGGGATGTTCTCAGGCTTGTCCCAGTCCTACCAAACAGATACAAAAGATAAACATGTAGAAGTAGGAAAGAAGTGGGTCCAAAGGGATTATGAAAAAAAAAATTGGATTAGTTAAGCAGACTGACCTCTGGTTTCTTATCATCAGGGTCAGGAATCTTCTCCCTGTCATCCCAGTCCTCTGGCTTTTTGGCTTCGGGGTCCTTAATTTTTTTGGGAGGCAGGAAGTCCCAGTCATCCTCCAGATTGCCGGACTCGACCTTCTTATTGTCAATCTTGACCTCGTAAGTGTTGTCAGGGTTGACGATCAGCGTGTACAAGTGGGTGTACTCATCATCCTGAGAGGCATAAAAGAAATGTCAGCAGCTGTTCAGTGATTTACATGTAATGTCTGTGTAATGCAAAAACACTTTCAGCATGTTCTCACTGGTTTGGTTTTAGGGTGAAGGGCAACAGTAGTGTAGTTAAAAAAAGCAAACGAGCTGGAGCAAACTTTTGGGTCAATTTCTTCATGCAATGTGAATTGCAAAAATCAGTCCTTTACCATGAAAATATAAAAACAGAAACCATTTATTGATATCTCACCTTGCATCTGATATCCTTGTTAATCAGATGGTTCTTGCCTTTGTAGCTGAAGATAACATGAACCTTCTTTGTGCCAGGGCCACAGATATCAGGACCTGAGCAGGCAAACGAATAAATAAATCAGATTTTGGAAAACCAAGAAGGAAAGTAGTAAAACGTGTGGCATGAGGGATAGGGAATATTGTGAATCCATCTAAAAACGGGGAAAAATGTGAACAGAAGAATACACAAAGGAGACATAGGAGTGTAGAAACCATCCACGCTCACCAAACATGATGTTGTAGGTGGAGTCTCCATGCATGTCCTCCTGGTTGAGGTCGGAGGGGAACAGTTTAATGTAGCCTCCACCACAGTCAATGCTCTGCTCGTGTTTCACAGTGAACTGGATGACAAGAGTCTGGCCCTGGTTGCTGAAGTCATCAAAACGAGAGGATAAGGCATAGAAGCGGGCGTCCTGGCTCGTCTGCAGACCTGCGGCAAAATAACATTTATCATCCGTGCTGTTCCCATAAAACTGTACAGACTGGCACAAGTATCTCTGTACAGCAGAGAGACAGCCTGTTGTGATGAGGTCATGTGGAGGCAAATAGTGGAGCTGCCCCACAGACGGTAAATAATGAAACAACTCTGACAACACCCACACTGATAAAAATCAGTATTGTGCCTGACCACAGAAGAACTAGCAAAAATGGTCAACCTTTTCCAGCTCACCTTTGTCTTTCTCTGCATCTCCGTAGAACTTCCCTGCGGTCAGGACAAACTTGCCGTAGTCGGACTTGTGCTTGGATTCCACCCAACGACTCTTCCAGGCATCTGCACAAACAAGAGCGGGTTCAGCTGCACAGCAGTCACTCACGGGCGGCTAATCCTCCACTGATGATGCATCAGTGCAGGTGCAGCGGGAATGTGTTACGGCTGCAGGGGCATGCTTTATGTGACTACCTCCACTATCCACTGAGTGTTTGTAGTAAGACGGGTGATGACAGAACAAGATCGTTAGATACAGAGAGGTAACCGTGGATGACCAGAGGGAGGGATGTGCAGTGGGGGGATGGGGAGGCAGACAGGGTTTGATGATAGCTTGGGGGGTAAAAATGTAGAGGATGGAGAGGAAGGGAAGGGAAGGGAAGGGGAGAGTCAAATGATAAATGGTGCTCATATAGAATAAATGCATCACCGGCTGAGCAGTAAGCAGACAATGCAGCATGGAAATGGAAATTATTGGGTGTCATATAATAAAAAAAAAAAGATTAAAAAAAAAACAAAAAAACTTCCCACCACCAAAAATGAGGAATAGCCAACACTCATGCATTGATTTAATCCTGACATTGCTGATGCATTTCACAGGTTAAACGAAACACAAAACAGCGATACACCCTGCAGGTCTAATTCGGTGAAAAGGACCTCACCCCCGTCTTCAAATTGCTCTCGCCAGTGCACAGCGGACTCGGCCAGGACAGATGCGGCCGACACGGCCATCAAAAGCAGCGACAGGGCTGTCATCGTGACGAGCTGCAGCACCCTGCCAAACAGAAACACCACCTATTATCACGGATAGCCCTGCGTTATGTCTTCACGCCAAGCTGCGGCCCGTCCGCCTCTCGTACAGTACCGTTACAGTGAAAAACGCCGAGACTCTCCTCTCCGCTCGGAACAGATGTCTGCAGCTGATTGGACGGCGGACCCGGACCTCAATAAGGAAGCGCTGCCTCTTTCGGCCAATCGGAGGTGAGGAAATCTGAACGTAGGCTGGCTGCGGCCAATGGGAGCAGACCACGCGTTTGCTTGATACACGCCCAGGGAAGGGTGATGCGCCGTGCAGTGAATCATATGTATGGAAAAGAAGAGGAAGAAGGGGGAAAAAATGCACAATAAGCGTGGATAAATTCATGTAAAATCAGCAATCCCACAGTTATTCTTAAGTTCAAACTAAGTTAAATAACTCAACATGTCGTGCATTGAAAAATACGTTTTAAAGGTTATGTTTCGACATATAAAATATTTGAATAATCATTTGTCTGATTTTCTTGCGACAAAAACAAGTACATAACCTCCTCTGTAATTCTAAAAATCATACCTGCTGCTTCTCTCTAAATGAAAAAGATATACAAATATGCATATATTTTTTTGCTATATGTGAAGTAGAAGTTTCACATTTCCACATCACACCTCTTTAAGTTGGCTGGATATCAGGACCTGAACGAGCAAACAGATAAATGAGTGAAACGAATCCTTAAGTGAAGACTATAAAACTAGACGTGATGTCAGAGACTATGTGTTCATGTGTTAAACTCAGGTTTAAGGTGATCAGAGAGAAATTTGAGCCGATTAATTTAACAACCCTATAGTGTCAACCTGTGCAGATACATACCGCACAGTGGAGCTCAAACATCCAAGTGAAAAGGAAAAACTATATACGGGTAGAGGGGCACTTTGTATAGGGCTGCAAATACAAACTGTCTTTATCACTTGCACTGCAAATTATTTTCTTGACTGTCAGAAATAATGTGAAATACCTACAATAATTTCTTGGAGTCCAAGTTCCCAAGTTTAAATTTACTTGTCTTGTCCAACACTTCAAATCTAAAGGTATTCCATTTATTATCATGGCAGACTACACAAACAGCCAATATTCACAAATGTGGATCAGTTTTGTGCATTTTGGCTTAAAAATAACTAAAATAATTATCAAATATGTAGCCAGTTATTTTTCTTGTGAGCAATCAATCCTGTCAGTTCTTGCTATGTGTAAGACTTCTGGGAATGATGTGTGTCCAGTGTCTTAAGAAAGATAGGCAGATAGACAGATGATAGGCAGCATGCAAAACCTAATAATGCAAAATTATTTCATTCAATAAAAACAAATTTTGTTGGTTTACTGTGGATGTTTATTTTCTCAAACATTTCTTTTCACCTTCTTCTTGTGACGTTGAGGTCAGAGAACTAAATCTTTACAGCAAACCAACTGAGGTCTGTGTGAGTATCTGAATGCATGAAAGACACAGATAAAGCAAGTCGGTGAATAAAAATATTTTTGTTAATCATGCCACAAATTAACAGCAGTAGATGTGTGTAATGATGATGATACCCAGATATGTGCCCAGTTCATAGGAAACAATTCAGTTGATGACAATAAAAAATAAATTATTTAAAACACTGTTTTTAAACACATTTACACATTAAAAGCTAACTTTCAAATTGATTCATCGCTTTTGAAACGTTTTCTATTAACAACTTCAACATTTTTATCACAGTATCGAGGATGTTAACTGTCACATACTCCCTACCGTTCACACCACAGAGCCACTTTGTATTTACTGTTTGCTTACAGTACCACCAAATGTGTATTCAAACAACTCTAGATAAAATAATCAGATACAGTAAGATGCTCAGATATGGCACAAATGATGTCAATAAATAATCAGTGCTATATAAGCACAATGTCTGACATGCAAATACTAACACATGAGGTATGTTATCTAAACATAAAAAACAGTGCAACTCAGGGTTTAGCCAAGGTGACAACAGACATAAATAGTGTGACAAAAAATGTATCCCTCTGTGATGTACATCGCACAACCACAAATACCATCCGTTTTGACACTGTGAGGACTCAAACCAGGCAGGTGAGGAGGAGCAGCCACACTGCACATGATGACCGTCCGGCACTACTCATGTCTGCAGGTGCATCGCGCTGCTTCCCCCTCTACTACTGGATCTGTCCTGCTGCCTGGTCTTCTCTGAGGGACCTGGACAGACACATGTTGTATCTGTGTGTGTGTTGGGGGGGGGAGAGTACGTCCTCTGTGTCTCTGTATGCAGATGGGCTGGTAAAGCAATCTCACACCTCTTCCAGGTCTCTCTGTCTGTCCCTCTCTCCTTCTAAGGGAGAAAGAAATTGATCCGCTGGGGTATGGACTTGCATCCCTGGGCTGAGAAGAGTCTCTCTTCTTTGGGGACATACAGCATCGCCTTGGCCACCTCGTCCAGCGTAGCTTCATCTGTCTCCAGACCTCGCGCTGCGTAGGCGTCCCGTGCACACAGCTTGACGTGACGGTACTCCAGAGGCAGGAATGGCACAAAGAAGTCGATCAAGTGGCCGGACATCAGCTCACTCTGAGCAAACCCACCTGGGGAGATGAACAATGCAGAAAAAATACATATTGATATTTCACAGAACAATCAATGTTTTATACTATAAGGAATCAATTCTCCGGTCTGCAGCTTATGCATTTCAGCCAACTAACTTGTTCAATTAGATCAGCCGAGTAACGCTTACGAGAGAGTTGAACGAGAGTTGAAAGCGCTGAGAAACATAAGGCCAGCAGTGCAGTATACCTTGAGACTCCATAGTTTCCGCCCGTAGCCGATGCTCCAGGTCTTCCATACCAATGTCCTCTCGATTTTGACCAGAATGCCAGAAGTCCAGTGCTACATCATTGATCGTTGCTCCACCGATATTACTGTAGACATGACAGACAGGTCAAAAATAAGATGTCAAATCTCTGCAGCTTTTAAAGTTAAATGTAGATTGTTTTTGGACAAATGATCACAGATTAGGGCTGAGCAATGCTGAAACTTTTTTGCTTAAATTAAATTAAGTTAAATAATAATAATTAACTTAAATACTCAGTTATTGTGATGCAAATGAATTTCCTCCAAAAGATACATGCTAATTGAAGTTTATTGATTAACAAAACAAGATCAAATTAATTAATTAATTAATTAACTGGTAATTTTATTGCAAATGTAGTTTAATAAAAATTCAACATTATTTGACATGTTATTTTGTATATGTTTCCGTTAGTGTTTTAGTAATCCATAGTGTTTTAGTAATCCTAGGCCTCTCCTACATCATATCACTGCAATATAATGGTATAGTGAAAAATGTGTTTTTAAAATTGACTGAAGAGATTATCCGTTGGCAGAAATCGGACATGAGTAATTGAAAACATGAAAAATCCATAAAGAGAGCTAATGGACACAGAGGAAGAAGCATCCTTCATCACAGATGACCTGCCAGGATACCTGGGCCAGAGGTGCAATACATTCTGAGTGGCAGCGACTTTCTCACCCAGCTTCACCAGACAGGGACATGCTCGATGTATAAACCAACCTTAGGAAGAGGAAGATGGCTCTGCGGTAGCTGACACCATCTACGTTGTCATAGTGATCCATGTAGGGCTTGATGGCATCTATGAGGCCTGGGTGAAGCTTCTCAGCCTCGTCGAAGATGAACAGGGTCTGAGGACAGCGCAACACCATGTCCCGGATTGCCTCTCTCAGCTGGCCCTGGATACAGAGAGGAAGTGTCAAAAATCACTTAAATCTACATAATAAAATGAAGACTAAATGTAATTTGATCTGTGTTAAGGTTTTGAGAATGGAACAAGTTCAAGATTAAGCAAAAGTGAATAATCACATCATAGAAAATAGAGAAGGATTTGTACTCTAAAACCTGCATGTATTGGACTGTTAATTCTTGTACAGCCATAACTACCATATCTATCTGTTTAATTTAATATATACATCCATCCATCTTCTTCTGCTTATCCAGGACCGGGTCGCGGAAGCAGCAGTCTGAGCAGAGATGCCCAGACTTCCCTCACCCCAGACACTTCCTCCAGCTCTTCCGGGGGGACTCCCGAGGCGTTCCCAGGCCAGCTGAGAGACATAGTCTCCAGCGTGTCCTGGGTCTTCCCCAGGGGCCTCCTCCCGGTGGGACATGTCTGGAACACCTCCCTAGGGAGGCGTCCAGGGGGCATCCGAAACAAATGCCTGAGCCTCCTCAGCTGACTCCTCTCGATGCGAAGGAGCAGCGGCTCTACTCCGAGCTCCTCCCAAGTGACTGAGCTTCTCACCCTATCTCTAAGGGAGCGCCCAGCCACCCTGCGGAGGAAACTCATTACGGCCGCTTGTATCCGTGATCTTGCCCTTTACCCAAAGTTCATGACCATAGGTGAGAGTGGGAGCCTAGATTGACGAGCCGGTAAATCAAGAGAGCTTCGCCTTTCGAGACTTAGCTCCTTCTTCACCACGACAGTCTGGTACACCGACCGCATAACTGTGGAGGCTGTACCAATCCGCCTGTCAATCTCACGCTCTTTCCCTCACTTACATGAACTGACTTACTTGAACTCCTCCACTTGAGGCAGGACCTCTCCACCCACCCACCTGGAGAGGGCACATGCCACCCTTTTCCGGTCGAGAACCATGGCCTCGGATTTGGAGGTGCTGATTCTGATTCACACTCGGCTGCAACCGCTCCAGTACATGCTGAAGGTCCTGGCCTGATGAACCTGGCCTGTCTGTTATCCATGATGAGTTTGTGAACCGCTCTTAGTCTGGCCTGTCACCTAGGACCTGTTTGCCATGGGAGACCATACCAGGGCTGTAATGCGTAATGCCCCGACAACATAGCTCCTAGGATCATTCAGGGCACACAAACTTCCCTCCACCACTGGTAAGGTGGCGGTTCAAGGAGGGGTAATTTAATATATTTTTACTCTATTTAGAAATTATGTGTTTTTAACTTTGGAACCAGGAAGAAGACAATTTTCCATTGCACTTTAATCATGAGGGGGGAAAAAAATAATTCATAGGTTTATAGGTTTTATAGGGAAAACCTGTCAAGACAGGTAAGAGATTGTTCAGAGTTCAGAGTCCATTTACTGATTCTGCAAATTTTGGTACTATGAGTTTAAAGGTCATCCTGTGTACTATACCCTGTTCATTCATTTGTGTAATAATACTGTGTAAACATTATTTTGAAATCTAATGCAGTGATTGTGTAAAATGTGTTTGGTTGGGACCAGGTTGGCACCTATAACCTGGCTGGACAAAAGCCAGGTTCCAAAAAGCCATGTACGTCAGTACTTGTAGTACTGATGTTTGAGTTGAAGCACTGTCCAAACCGTTGTCCCTATCATTCATACGCTGAATTACAACACACAGACTAAACACACTGACTAAGCGAGCAGGGGTCCCTTGAACACTAACAGCATATTTTTGGCACACAACGACAAATTCTGTGCCAAGGGGACTCTGCATGACTTGCCTTGTACGTGTCCACCAGTCTGGCGTGTGGGAAGTGGAATGGGGCGATGAACAGTCGGACACACTCACTCTTCACCCCGTCGCGATAAAGGTTATCGGCAACAATCCGGGCCACAAAGTTCTTGCCGGTGCCGGACCAGCCGTGGAAGGACAGCGTCAGTGGCTTGTTGGACTCTGGGTTGTTGATAAAACCCTGGATGGCTTTAAGAACCACAGACTGAGCCAGATGCTGCCCGTGGAGCTTCGTCTGAAGGTCCGCTGCCAGACCTGCGCATATGTACAAAGAACAGAGTACAGTATATATAAATGTGATTTTTCAAAATATGTAATATATCAGCTAATACATCTAAAATTATCTTGCAAGCTTTATTACATGCAGTACCATTTACTCTGTTGCTATAGCACCTGAAAAGATATTTAAGTTCAGAAGCTCTACAAAGTTCAGAAGTTATTCAATGTATTTCACTGTTACCAAGCATGTCACTACAATAGAGCAGAGAAATTCAACTCTGTTACTGCAACATGGCCCCTACACATGGCCCCTACACAGTAAAGCACTCTGAAACTCCAGAAGTATCCAATTAAGTGCCTGCTTCGGACAGACTTTTACAAATCTACCATAAAGTCTGCACTCCCAAATTTTCAATGTCTCTCTAAAACTCACTGAAGCTAAGGAGCAGCTCTGCTCTGGGCTAAATTCCTAATCTAAATTTGACCTTTTAATGTATCTATTATAAATATTATTTGTGTCCCTTCTCATTTTGTTCTTCTCAGGCAGGAAAAGTCTCTCAAATGGACTCGAACCTACTCAGTGTTTGGAGAAAACCTTCAAATAAACATCAATATTGGGCTGACCTTGAGTGTAATATAAAAAATATCAGACTGAATCAACCTTATGTTATCATGTTCTATGTAAGTTGCCACTTAAAGTGTCACACCTGCTGCCCTGTCAAGTGTATGCAGTCCATTAAAAGTTTCAGAGCCATGCCTCAGACTATTAAAGCAAGCCTTGTTACTCATTTTATCACTCTGAGAACTACTGACCATGTTTTATTAAATAAAAAATTGCAAATCTCTAACTAAAATAAAACAAGACAATGTGAAATATTTAAGATGCAACATCTAGGTCAAATCCTCTTTATGAAAGCTGAGAAGACATTACAACCATGCTCTGTGTTAAGACCAACAACACATACACAGATTTAAAAAAAAATGCATATTAGAAAGTAATAAATGTGATATACTGTGACCTCCAGACACCAACACGCTCGCCACACATGCTCCGAGCAGACAAATGCAGCCACCAAGCTGTGATGTGATGTTACCTGTGATGTTGTTGGTTATCCTGCAGTCTCCAGACTCACAGCACTGGCCCAGGCTACAGTACCACTGATGCAGCAGGCTCACGTAGTCCTGAGGAAAACCTGCCCACAGGTCCCTGGTGGGAACTGCTCACATCAACAGCAACAAAAAAAAAAAACAGTCAGTGCAGAATAATATCAAAGCTGTGAAATGAAGGCGGGGGGGCTGCAGCATGCACACAGGACAGGCTGCGATACGAGGTTAATTTAAGCATTACATAATAACCAATGATGTGACAGCTCTGCTTACATAAAAATTTATGTAATTTATGTAAATTTTAAAAATCTGCAGTACTTCATCGCTCCGTGTCTCACCTTGCTGTGTAGCATCGTCTTGGTTGGGCTGGCAGTCCCCCTCCCAGATGTTGCAGTAAATGTAATTAAAATAGTAAGTGGACACATTGGAAATGCTGTCGAACTGGAAGAAGTCAGCCCGAGCGGACAGAGCCCAGAGCACAGGCAGAAAACACCGCGCAAACATCGGGGAAGAGGCTGGACCGAGCCGGAGGGGACGAGACTGAGCACCGCGTCCAGCTTTGGCTCTCCCATTTATTTAAACCTGGCAGTGCTCTGGCGGCCTGCTCGCTGTAGCATGTTTACCCCTCTACCCCCACCATGGCAGCGAAGGAGGGGCGCTCGGTTTGTAGCGTCTGAACGGCGCTCTGCGGTCACTTGACTCCGCCCGTCTGCGAAGGATTCATTATAACCTGCTTTAGGAGGGTTGTTTAGCCTCTGTATACACACACACACACAGTAAAGGCAGGAAGTCACAATGACCGATTACACTTTATTATACGGTTTATGACTGTAGCCGCCAGTGTGAGATACCAAGGTATATTAAACAAATGCACCTTTGGCTTGCCTACGGAAGCTTTTATAGCGAGGCTGTGATAAACGGAAGTATGCAAACAATGATGCGTAATTTCCGGTGACGTTTGTCATCCTAAAATAAACTGTCTAGACTTTAAAAAAAAAAAAAAACCCAATCCTTTCATTTTCGAACATGTGTGTATAACTACTGATCAGTTATTAGCATTGTGTGCCAGCAGGATTGCCCTCAGATAGTTTGTGCACTTACAGGATCAAGGATTTGCTATTACAATGTGCAAATATTGAACATTTTATTGGTACACATATGTACAATAACCCCCCCTCCTCCCTCAAATAACACATGACAAGGCATAATATTTATTTTAGTATTTATTGACAATGTTGAAATAGTTTATTTTCAAAAGGCTTGCATGTCCATATCCAAACAGCACAGCATCTGAGAGAGATCAGAAACAAGGATTAAATTACCAGAAAGGCAAGCTTTAATAACCAAAGTATTAAAACCCTACAGAGGCTCCTACTCACTTAAGAGCAAAATGATTCATGTGTGCAGCTTGCTTCTCATGGCCAGAAGTCTTAACTGCAGAACCCTAAAGGGAACAGATTTCTCAGTTAAAAATCAAGAAAGTCAGAAAGGCTAGACAGAAGACATTCACTGACCACGCAACCTCAGAAAAAAGTGGAACGGTATGGGTTATAATCAAGAGATCTCATTTGGCAGAATCTTTTCATCACAGAAAGTGGTCAATTTAATCTCAGTTTATGCTCCCCAGAACATTTTCTATTCAGATACCTTAATGCTGACAATAGAAAATTGAATATGGGGAACTTTAGTGCAAGGACTTTGAAATGCTTACTTATTAAAAAAAAGCAGGGTCTGTGGTTGGTACTGAACTACCACCACTCCAACAGGTGATGAAGGAAGGATACTCTCAAAGCTCCAGGCCATCCTGACCAATGCTTCCCACCCCCTTCATGCTCTGGAGGTGAACAGCACCTTCAGTAACAGACGGATTGCACCAAAGTGCAGGACTGAGTATTCCATGCTTCCCTGGAGAAGAGGGGAAAAAAAAAAAAAAAAAAAAGCTTACTACAAGTCAGTGACTGGTTTGTTAAGACTTTATTCACTGGGTTACTCAGCAACAGATACTGTCCACATCTAAGAGTTCAGGTCAGACATTTGTAAAGACATCACTGAACCCATGGCAACCATTTTGTATAGTGGTGGATTTGCATTCTCACCTCAAAACCATCCTGTATTCAAACTGGCCAGCAAGGTCAATTACAACCTGAAGAGAAAGAATAGCTTAAGGTCAATATGCACACAAAACATTAGGATGAACATTTACACTCTGACCAGGTCAGCTAGAGCTAATATTACAGACTCCATAGTTTATAGTCAGTCTTTACTTTGTCATCACACAGGCCAGTCTACAGGGATCAACTAAGGGTTTACTATGACAGCAACCAAGATCCCAACTAATATACATGTGCAGCTCTCAGACCCAGATGATGCAGATTTAAAAGAGGGGGGGCAACGGACAAATTTTGAGTAAGTGCTGTAAATTTACAACATGCCAGTTTGTCAAGCAGGAATTACTATTTCAAGAAGTTGGGTATCAAAAGAAAGACTCTGCTATCATCTTGGTCTGAGGTAAATTAAATGTCAGTCTCACTCACCATGCTTGGGTGCCATCTTGTGCTTGTGACAGTCAGATCTGCAAAGTAACAATAATTTAATGTGAATTAATGCTAGAAAAAATAAAAATAAGTTTCTTAAACACAATTCAGATCAGATTTAAAGATTCATTTCCTCAACTGGATCAGCGACCTGATTCAAATGCATCACATCTGAAATATCAAAAAAGGCCAATCTATAGACATGGTACTTACAACACAAGACTTTGAGGATCCTCTGACAGCACTTTTAAAAATGTCTGATGGAAGAGAGAAGACTTATTACAGTGCTTTAACCACACTTCAGGGCAGAGAACAGCTAAAGGCGATACATCAGCTAGGAGCGAAAGACAATAGATATTCTTCACGGATTTTATCTGCTGAACTATGCGATCATCATTGTATCAGTGTTTAGAGACTGTTGTACTGCAGCTTTGAAACTCACCTTTACTTTGCTTTTCATATTGCCAGACACTTGTTTCTGAAAGATGAACATTGAGAACATAAAAACCCACTCTGGCACTGAGGTGGCCTCACTGCTCATGAAGGCTGACACATCAGCTAGGAGCGAAAGACAATAGATATTCTTCACGGTTTTATCTGCTGAACTATGCGATCATCATTGTATCAGTGTTTAGAGACTGTTGTACTGCAGCTTTGAAACTCACCTTTACTTTGCTTTTCATATTGCCAGACACTTGTTTCTGAAAGATGAACATTGAGAACATAAAAACCCACTCTGGCACTGAGGTGGCCTCACTGCTCATGAAGGCTGACACATCAGCTAGGAGCGAAAGACAATAGATATTCTTCACGGTTTTATCTGCTGAACTATGCGATCATCACTGCATCAGACCAGCTGGATTTATTTAAATGTAAAACCAAAGTCAACTCACCTGTAACAGAGCCAACGATGTGAGCAAGAGCCAAGATTATGAGGACCACCTGCAAGGTAAACAGCAGACATTAATAAAAGCACACATTTTAAAATGCAGGCACTTGTTAATCTGCACTGCATCAGTTAAAAGTCCTCTTTCACTCTTTTTCAGAGAGATTCCCATTGTTTTATAAACAAAAATCATCATTGACAGTTCATGTTTAGAGTATGTTCAGTAAAATAATTCATCCTGTTACCTGCTCTGGATTGTGTTTGATGGTCAAGTGAACCAAGGTAAGAACACCTGCAAGAACACAATAAAATGAGCAATCTAATCTATAACTTTAAAGTTTTGCAAGCATGTAGTTCCGTGGCTCAGATAATTCAACTGGTGGTTGGCTGTATCGTCATCCATCTAGTCAAGAGTAGCAAATAAAATGTCATCATGGCAGCACAGGGAGAACCTGCAGGATGAAGGCAGATTGATGCTTCTCTGGGCCTCATTGGGACAGTGGATACACAGATGTTACAAGTATGCCACACAGACTGCAGGAGCTGAAGCTGGTTTGTGTTTTACACCGCTAATACAGAATTATAAACACTACTCTGATCTAGTATGGCCATTTCTATTAAACACCAGTAATTGCTGCTTTCCTGCCATGTAATGTTGGAAAAGCTGCTTGAGATGGTAAAAACTTAAGCTATGAGATTGACCTCAGAGAAGCATAAATCTACCTCAACTGCATTTAAAGGAAAACTAGTCACCTTAACTCCATGTGTCACATCAAGTCTCATGGCCCGCCTGAGACCTGTAGAGAAAACTCCTTTTAGTACCGTATTGATCATAAACAGCAAAATGCATCATTTGATGTGTGAAGCCTCAGTGTAAAATTGCTCAGAAATCACTTCTGTCCACTACTCTTATACATGAATCATCACTGACTCCCAGTAAGAATAAGTAGACTTAAGAAAAACTTTACTCACCAATTTAGTATGATGATCACATCTTTTAATCATCATCAACCTGAAGAAAAAAGGAAAACTTTAGTTAACAGCTCTTGAATAGTTTATGAAATTATTAAACTGCTGCTATTAAATAGATTTATATTAGACTAGTTTTAGATCAAGTATCCACAACTATTAAAACAAATTTAGTTCTTTACCATGTGATGTCCCCCTTCATTTTTACAGAGATCCTGTTGACAGGCCTGCAAACAAAAAGCAGAGAAATTGACATTCATGCTTGAGACCAGTTAAGTTGTTTTTAGTTGTTTGCACTGCTCACCTAGCAGCTACCAGCACAGGAGTCGTGCAGCTAACTTAGACTAAATATCATTCAGCAGTTTGTCCCATGAAGTCAGAATAGTTGGCATTTCTTCATATTTATTCAGATGTCCCTACCAACATTTTTTTCATCATATAGTCAGGGGACACTGCTGTGGTGAAGAGTAAAGGATTAGCTAGTATGCTAATTAGCATCTGAACACGAGCAGAGGCACGTGGCTGAGGCCTGCCGTTTGCTCCAGTTCACATTATTTTCATCAAACACACATTTAAATAAACAAACAGCTCAGATTCACAAGAATAGACGCACAAACTGTAACCTATCCTTCATATTCATAGCAAACGTTAACGCTCTTACTACAGTAAACTCTTAAACACAGTGAAGTTTCGCAGTTAATCTTACCTGATGTCCAGTCGGAGAGTGAGAGCGAGCGGAGGGCGCAGCGCAATTTATAGCTCATGTCGCACAGCCTGATGGGAAAAATGGTGACCAGCGCCCCTACTGGCCGCTCGTGTCATTGATTAAACTAAAGTCCAAGCAAAAATAATTAAAAGGAGATGTAAACAACAAACTAAAAATTAAAAGTTGTTTGGTTAAAAGTTATCTTAGCTCAAGGTCGACTTACTCTCAAACTATCTCTCCATTTTCCTTTATGAATTTTTTCTATCTTGGTGTAAAATAAACACACTGAACATTTGTAATTATAAGAAAAATTAATTAGAATTATTAATAATTATAAGAAATTAGGAAAATTACGAAAAAAAATAAGCTTTCATTTATGTATCAGAATCAGAATAAGCTTTATTAGCCAGGTGTGTGTACATACACAAGGAATATGACTCTGGTTCATCTTATGTAGTAAGCAGTTGTGGTCCTTATCGGTTTAATTCAACAGTATGCTGAATTTAATTTGTTACACATCAGTTTTTCTGATGTTATCCGGATGTTTGTTTATGATGATACATTTCTGTAATTAAATTAACAACCAATTGATATACTACTGTAAATTACATTGCTGTACATTTTACTATATTTATACTAGGCTATATTACTGCACTATACAATATTTTATACTATATCTCATACTATATTATTGTATTATATGAGAAAATATCATATGTAATCACTTTATTCTTTATAATACTTAAATTGCACCTCTATATTAATACAGACAATTAGATTCCATTTTTACTTTACTTACCATATACTGGTCTGGTGTTGCTGTTTACTTGTTTACTTGACATGTTGATTTTGCCATTATTAATCACAACACTGTCACCAACACTTTACTTTAAAAAGATTTGTCGATGAACGCTTGTGTATAATTTCCATTTTGTATTATTATTCTTTTTTTTTTTTTTTAGCTTTCTGTTTTATATGCCCTTGTCATATTTTCTTTCACCTCTATACCCAGTTGTCATTGTGAGGCTGCAACAACCAAACTTCCCTGCTGGGGATCAATAAAGGTCTATCCAGTCTTTCTAGGAAATACTGCATGGTATCAAGCAAAGCAAGGTCTATATTGTTAACTAATCTTCTTCTGGTCATGTGTTGCAGAGGTGATGTGTGTTTTTTAAGTTTAGTTAAGAAGATAACTTGTGTTTTTTTATTGTGTTTACATGGTGCATGTTACCAAATAAAGTCCTGTCCAATAGACTAAGTTACTCACAGATAATTCGGAGACCAGTTAACGTTTTTCCTGCAAACAGCACAATTTGCTTTTAGGGTGAGTGATAAAGCTCTCATATAGTTTACTGAGTGCAGCATCCTTAAATTCCCATAAAGTATGCTGCACACAGCAAAGTACGTGAGAAGTGACAGGCCATACACAGGTTGTAAGGGAAGGGGGAGGTAACTTATCCACCATGCTCCTCTGAAATAACCATGTCAAAATCTCACAGGAATAAAGTCATGGAGATTTAATATTATGCATTAATAAACAGGAAAATCTCATACAATCAATGGTTATGATCAAAATGAAATAAAAAATACATTTTGACTGCTCTCTATCAGGCGATACTGAGTGATACTGAAATGTATGGCAAGGCCTCAATTCAATATAATTTACAATGACATAACATGGAGGAAAAACCAAAGTAAGAGCTTCAAATTTAGGTTCACTGACTCTGAATTGCATTTGGCTTGTTTCTAAAGGCATTTTGTATACTTTAGAAGAGGAATAAATTCAACAGCTGCATCCACAGGTATCAAGTTTTTCACTTGATACCTGTACCACAGCACCACAGATGTTTGTCTTTTTAGATCCATTCAACAGATGATCTAATTTTATTACTCAGAAAGTCTTAATATTCATGTAGTCAACCAAATTACTTTTCATACAGGCCAAATATCTACAACAGATAATTATCAAATCGTGACTGCTGACCACAAAGATAACAAGGAACTCTGTTGTAAGCTCGCTACAGCATTGAGAGATATTCAGGGCATTTTTCAGGTGAAAATCTTCTTTTATTTCTGCATTTCATCCAAATATCATTGCATTTAGATCCAACCTATGTAGTAGCTGTAAATAAGAGAATGAATGATGAGAGAAGCAGAGGTGTACAGTTGGATAAATATTGCCCTCTATGTGGTTGTTACCTTGACAAACTTTGGACAAAGAAAAAAAAAAAAAAAGAAAAAAGTTTACATGAAAACTGAACTGGCAGAACACAGTCTGGAGCAGCACTATGAAAAACAGCAGCATTTCAAAAGTCTGCTCTGGTTCTTCATTTTCATTCCTCACCCTCCAGCCACAACAAAGAGTGAACCATGGAGGTGATCCACTCTGACGCAGGCAGGTTTGGAAAGGAAACTAGGACAGGTGATGTGTGGAATAAAAGGGGCAGACTCTACAAACCGAGCTCTGGCCTTACTTCCTCATCACGGACCAGCACTTCGGAAAAAGACAAAAACATCTAAACAATCATTTGTTCATAAATGCCTTCAGGTAACATGGAAACATTTTCAGAGGATTGTTGGTTCTCTATCCAGATGACAAATCCGTTTAGCCTTCTTTCTAAACCTTTTTGGCATAGTGGACACCCAAATATGTCCTTTTGATAGGCAATGTTAATGATCTCTATATTGCATATATTCCAGAAATCTACCACAACTCTCCCAATCAGTGTGTTCAGGTGCTATGGCTTATCTAGGGCTTCGCTTCTGGATAACACTCGAGACACGCAACAGTGTGGAGGACCCAATAGGTGGCAAGGTTAACTTGAAATGGGAACAAAACATCAAAAAAAGGATCAATGGAATGATTCCTAAAGATGTAAAGCCATCGAGTTCACATCCTCAAATATTTTACACTATTGCCAGAAAGAAACAAAATGAGCATTGAAAATAAAAAAAGAATATATATTTATATATCAATCATATGTATATCTATATATAAACAACAGTTACAGCTAGTTGCAGGCAAGCGGGGACTTTAACTCCCCGCCCCTTTAAGATTAATCCGTTCCACCGTTATAAGGCTGTCAGACTCTCGGAGGGGGCAGCAGCTTTCATTCCTCAGTCACCAGATTCCCTGAGATGTAGAGCGCCATTTTATTTGTTTATTTGATTTGAACACCATCGACCACACACCCCTTTCCCCTAGACACCCTCCTCCACCCCCCCCTCCCCAGACCCCCCTCAAAAGAAATCCCACTTGTGTAGGGAAATGAGTGCTGCTCTGGCTCGTCCTGTGGAGCTGATGAAGGGTGTGGTGGTGAAGCTGACGGACAGAGCTGAGAGAGAAGACACGTTGAGCCTGCCCTCTGCTCTCCTCTGCCGAGTCTCATGTTGGCGGGTGGTGGGTATCGGTGGCGGTGGAAGTGAAGTTGCCCAAATAAGGAGAGGAGCTTTACTAATTTTCATGTTACATCTTAGAGGCTTTTCCATTTGATTTCATTCATTTCCATATTGTTATTTTACAGTCAAATGCAAAGCTGTGTACATATTCAATCATCAGTCATTCCAAGGCTTGGAAAAGAAGTGGTTTGCAAAAGAGTTCTTATGAAGACTCTGTTGTGTGTGCATTTCTTTATGCATATGTATGTGTGTGTATCAGAGTGTGCGTAGTCTTCTCAGTGCCTCTGAGAGGCTAATCTCTTTAGTAGAGGCTCATCATAGACCCAGCACTCGCCGTCCTCGTGGAATAGCTGCAGAAACACACAAACAATAATAATAATTATTACACTCATATTTGAAAAAAATGTATTAGAGTTGATCTTAAAAAAAGGTGACATTTCTAACTGTTTGTGTCACATTTTGTCTGCCAGTGAATTAGTGAAAGTGTTGGATCTGTCAAATCTGCTTTTTCCTGTTATTATGAATGTAAATGACAACAAGGACTGTGTACAATCTGTCATCCTGAAAAAGATGCATATTAAAGCTGAAGTAGGTAACCTATATAAAAGTAACTTTTACTCATATTTGCTAAAACTATCACTATCTCATGACAGTAATACTTGAAACGTACAATGAGTGAAAACAAATCTGGCTCCTCTGGCTCCCCCTGCTGCCCCTAAGGGCATCTGCAAGAATCCACCATGACCGTACCAAAACAACCTTTAAGAGTCTGGAGGACAATATGAGAGTGTCAATCACTGCTCTTGCACATGCTGCAGGCAGCTCTCCTCCCCCTGTGTGTGTGCTTTATTCGCTCAAGTGCTGTATCTACAGTGAGCGGATGCAATCACGGACAAACAACCACTGAACAACCAAACAACGAGAAAACTGATCATCAAAACCCATCCCTCCTTTGCTAACAACTGCTTACACGACAAAGAAAAGTAAACAGAAGAAGACCAAAAGAAAGAATTAGACTGAGCTGCTCTGAAGGGAGGGGCCAACTTCAGCTTTAGTATTGAAGCATTTTGCGGGCATGTAGTCTGCTATCACACAGAGTTCATATTCTCTCCAGTAGATGAAGATCGCAGGCAGACTCACCCTGGTCTCCCACTGCTGCTCATTCTCCTTCCTCTCTCTGGCCTCGGCCCTCTGTTTCTCCTCCAGCCGGTGTTTGGCTTCTGTCGCTGCATCGATATCTTTCAGCTTCAGGTTCAATGTCACATCTCTCCACAATCTGGTGAATTGAAGGGGTGAAAGTCAGACACACAGAGACATGACATGACCTATGACATGAAGGACTGCTTAGAAACCTGTTTTATTTCTCACCTCCGGGACTCGTATTGGAGCTGGTCTTCCAGCTTTCTCACTTTCTTCTTGATGATGCCCATTTTCTTAGTGTCAATGAACACTGTGTTCTCCTGAAAACAAGCACAAAAACATTCATGTATTAATATTTTTTAGTGAAAATCTCTTTTATTTAATAGTTATTCTCTAGTGTAATAAATGCCAACATTATGTTTGGTTCAACCAACCAGTAGTAGCTTATTTGCCCCAGGTAACTGTCTAGTTTGATAAATAACCCTACATCCCCCACCTACAGAATAAAAAAGCAAAAAAAGTAATACAGAAAAGACTCACTCCAGTTGCCCACTTGGCATACATCACTCCATTCCACTCTCCTTCAATGGAGCAGAAAGACTTCTTATCATTAGGCGAACTGAAAGAGAAACAGAAAAGAATAGTTTTCAATTTCTTGAGAAGGGCAGGGTTTCACTTTTTTTTTTTTTTTAAATACACCAAATCAGTCACTGAACTGTCATTTAAATTGTCCTGCGCAACCATTTTCCTCTTACAAAATCTCAGCGGTGATCCTGTGCTTCTTTCCTCCATAGAAGGGTTTGGTGTGAAACACAATGTTTGCGCTGTAGCCCGACTTAGAGCAGGAGATGTTGCACTCCCCACCCAGCTCCACCCACGGCACGGTCAGGATTGACCTGGAAGGACAAGCCGAGGTCAGTGAATAAGGCATGTTATTGACCAGAGAGATGTGATCTGTGATGACACTGACAGACAGGAGAATACGGTACCACGTACCTGCCATATCCATTAGGGAAGGTGAGGATGTAATGTTCATCATGATCCAAACACGACACACAACCTAGAACAAGGAAAGCAAATGATTAATATTGTGACATGAAGCTGTGACATCAAAGAGTGTAAATATTCAGATTTTGGAGTGCACGAAGCAGTGCTCTTGAGTACCTTGGCCAATATTGTGGACACCTATGGACATGCCTAAGAATTTAGACTTAGTCCAGATATGAGCGTTGAACTGGATCTTCTTATTTAAACACTCTGCGTAGAATGCAGAAACTACAGAGAGAAGAGAAGATATACTTAAAAGTTTGCACAAAAGTGGCAACATTTCAGAGATAGTCCAAAAACATGAAGCAAAAAGCTAATGTCTTTATAAATCAGTCATTTTCAAGATGAAGATAATTCAACATGTGATCAACAGCCTAAACTTTGGGTTAACCAGGTTTCTTGGCATCTTAAATGTAATTACAAATGATCTAAAACACGCTGGTCACTTTACAAAAATGAAAAGTGTTCATCATAGTTTTCTTGATCATTCATGTAAAAAGGTTTTCTAAATGTAATCACTCAGAAGAAGAGAGTTTCGATACTCACTGGGTGGGTGGTGAGAGACCTGCTCTGCCACAAAACGCACGCTGTTGGCTGAAGACCACGGAACTGGGCCATCTAATACCGTCTCCTGCAGAGTGGGAGAGGAGAAGGATTCAGCAGAGACGAAGGCTCAAGCTTTCCATGTTACAAATATGCACGATGTGAGAATATAACTCATTTTGTGAAGAACTTTGTGAAGAACATCAAGAAGAAAAAAGTGTGGCGTGCATTGTGTGTTAACAATGGAAAAACAGAAATACACATAAAAGGCAACTAATTCTGGCACAAAGATAATGTTTGTTCAATTAAGTGTTTTCAAAGGTGACTGTACTTGCAATTCCAGTCTTTGTATTTTTAGAACCAAGTATAAAATAACTTGGCCCAAGAGGCCATTTTAGTTAAGGTGACAGTTGGTTTGAATTTGGATATTTTGTTTTCTGCATGTGAAGAGGTAACATTAATCTGAGGTGAAAAAAAAAAAGATGCTATACCATAGTTAATTTTACTCCAGGCAAAGAATCTTATTTACACAGTCTCAGGGAGTCAAGGACCAACTGGGGCCGCAGAGGCGTGCAGTCTCACCGTGTGTGGGGAAGGGTCCTCTGTTTCGCTGGGCAGATCCCAGTGGCAGTAGAAGACTTCTCCCAGGATCGGGTTGTAAGGTTTCTTGGCCACTGAGCCTTTCCTCCCTGCATGGAAAGCTGACAGGTACCACTTGACCACATGAACCATGCGCTCCCGGGGCTCTGGCTGCTCAGCGATACTGGAGGAAGTCATAAGATGGAGTTAAACTTTTCGATGTTTTGAATGTGAACGGATACATTTAAATATTTGAGTGATATAAGACCTAGTACCAACGAGAGAGATGAACATTACCTTACGAATAAGTCGGGATGTGCAAAGAAGTCTGCGTACATTTCTAACAAAGACCTCCTTTCTAGGATGAAGGTAGGCAGGACCACCTGTGAAATATAACGAAGGAGTCAAACTGTAGTTGCGTGGGTTGTTCTCAAGAAACAACTTTCACAGACGATATTAATGAGTAAAAAAACAAGACCACTGCGGTGAGAAAAAAATTTAGACAGAACAAAGAGACACTCAGACCGGAGTCCAGCATGGAGGGCGCCAGGCTCGTAACTAAGCCTCACCTTTGTGAGGTCCATCCCCAGACGAACTTGAGAGAGAAGATGCATGATGACGCTCTTATGCTCCTCCACAGACTCGCCCTCACCGTCATCATCACGGTCATCGTGGCTATCAAATGGGTCTGAACAACGACAACAGATGACAAGTCTCATATAGCTTTAATAACATTAAGTCCCTGACCTTTTCATGTGTAAAACATCTCTTATCTTTTACTACTTGACCAAGCAAAGTGTTAATACTTTTAAGCACTGGGATGTTGTAGTATAAGTGAGAAAAACTAAAGCAGGGGTGTAATAATTATCATCTCCACCTTCAGTAGTTCCAGCTCTGTGTTGGATAAAAAGCACAGTTGGGGAAGAACTGTAATATATTTGCATGTGCATGCTTTCTTTTTCTTTTTTACCTGCATCTGTGGTGCCGTTAGACATGGAGGAGTTGAGGGACTCGGTGGTGTCTGGTCGTTTCAACGTCGTTTCTTCATTAGTGAGGGGCAAGGCAGCAGGTGGCCCCGAGGGACTGAAGGCAAGAGGAGGAGAGGGAGGGCGTGGAAAGGAGGTGGGAAGCAGAGGGAATAAGGAGAGTGAGCAGGATTTCATTGGTCGTTTTACTGCAAATTTTTCTGACTTTATTTGCAGTAAGCAGCATTTTCCCACCTAACCTGCTGAACGCTGTAATTACAGCGTAGCTTTCAGTCTATGAAGCAACACATTTACTGAGTATAGTGCTGATTCCAGGGAGGTGGGGTGATATTATACTCACCCTATGCAGTGTTTGGGGGAAGTGCTGCTCTGGTAGAACTCATCGGCATCGTAGAACTCATCCTCACTGGAGGAATAGGAGAAGTCCGGCACAGAGTGTGAGGGGAGGGGGATGTGAGCTGGCGAAGCGACGCCGCTGCTGGGGCCTGACGGGCCACTCCCTGAAAAAACACACAAAAAAAAATACAGTGTGTCATGTTAGTACTCTCTTGCAGCATTTTCCTTCTCATTGTATGGATTTAATTAATAAGAATTCTAAATTCATATAGTACACAGGTCAGAATCCAATTAACATTATGTTGTTTGACTGGAGCACTAATTTCTGAGCGCTGTCCTCTAGGCTGTGTAAAGTAACATTAAGCTGTCTTTAACATAGTGATGGCCTCTGCAGAGCATATTGACTTGACAGTGCTGTCGAGCCTGCAGCCTTCCTGCACAGCGCAGCACTTTATTACTGCTGCCTCAGCACACAAGACAAAGAGGCATGAACCTCTGCTTTCCCTTGCTTTTTGATTCACTTAATGTTCATGGACACAGCACTCCGGGTTGGAGAAGTACAGTAATAATTAATATTGTCATTACCTTTGCTGTTGAGGTTGAGTTTTTATTACATTAGCTTCATGGTACTAACAGGTTGTATGCCATTTGCTAGATTCAAAAAACAAACAAAATGGAAAAAAGCTCGCTTTCCTGCTGATGTCATGTGATGTAATGGAAGGCTCTAGATAAGGTACTTAATGGACCTTGATGTTTTTATTTTTGTCAACTGCCATTTCCAAGGTCTATAATGAGCTTTCAACCTAAATAACACACATCTTTGTTTCCATGAAAACCCCATCTGCAAATCTGCGATATGACGGAAAGAACCAAAATGGCTAATAAATGAACCTTGAGTTGGGATAGTTTGTATCAACATAATGTGTTTTGTGTGTTGGGTAACAAACTATTGAATATGGTAGTGTGGAAGCATACTAAAGAACTGGGAAAAAAGTGTGTAAAATTGATATAAATACTTGTATGTTTTTTTTGTAATCATTAGATCAATGTGTAATTAATTACTACAATTACAACAACTGATCTTTCCTTGTAATGGCATTGCTCCCAGTGTTGCGATATAATTAGCTGCATGAGTGAAGCAAATTTTCACCTGTGCTGTTGGGCGTTGGGGTCTGCAGACTGCCCATCACCGTGACGACGGGACCAACAGGTAACGTGGAGGGTCGTTGGTCTGATTTACACACCTGAGAAGCGTCTTTAGCAAAAAGAGAAAGCAGAAGAGTTAGTGCTGAAGCCTCAAAGTGAAGCCAAATCACATTAAAACGAAAATCCACAAGGCTGAGAAAATTATCTGAGACGCTGCAGACAGAGGCTTACACAGTCTATTAAGAGGCTGAAATTAGAACGGCCTACTTTGCATAGTTCATTTCCACAGCATTTTTAAACCGTCTAGTCACAGTCAGCTGACAAAACAGCACAAAAAAAGTCAGTCAAAGTCTTAAATTTAGTCAATTATTTACTGACTAAAATTGAACTGAAACATAATTACATTGACAGACAGGACTGTGCTTCAACAAAGAGCATTACTAAAATTCATTTATAAAAGAGAATTATGTTTGAAACATGAAATATAATCAAATAAAAACCATAATGGATATCCTGTGACTGGACCCTGCAGTAGATCTTCAACAGTCAGGAACGTGTATCAATTTACCTTCAAAACACTGAAATAACATTTCGTACATTTATCAAAACCCTGAATGACACTGATACTGTCATACTAGATCTCGCTTCAGGTTTCATCCAACTCACAGTGAAACACTAGCGTTTAAAATGTTGTTGAGGGCCAGAATATTATAGTTTTTGTTGATAAAACTGCACTTGAGGCAATACTGTGACAGTGCTGCATAGAAAGGATCAATCAGTTGGAGGAGATTAAGGTGTGAACAACAGGGGGAGCTGTTGTCAACATCTCTGGATGATGTTGGGTCATGTTCAGTCTCATACAGACGTGCTCACAAGGCAAGCGCATGTCTATATGTGTATATAAACGGTGAGAGGGCAGATCTCTAGAACCTGTGGGTAGTGTGGTTTGTGTTGGCATCGTGGTGTTGTCTACAGGAGGGTCCAGAGGGGGCTGGTAGATCCCATCCACTGGGTTGATGGTGCTCTGGAGAAAACAAAGCAAAAAACGACATTGCCATGAACAACAAAGACACTTGCAACAATAACACACCCACGCCACTGCCTGCTTACTAATAAGAAGTGTTTTGCAGACAATAATCCTTGAGATTATAATCAGATGCTGCAAAAGAGAGTGTAGCACAATCTTGGCTTATAAAATGTCCACAGGAAAATGGTAAAAAGTAAAATAGGCTCATCTGGTCAGACAAACAAGCCTATCTTAACAAATGTGTCTACATGCTAACCACAGTGAAAAACCATTTCCTTAAACATCTGAGCCAGATGTCAATGTAAGCTCTCACCCACGACTGGGCACCAATTTCCTAGCCTGTGCACTGGTTATAGATCAGTTTAATGGTTTACGTACTCCACAACAAGAACAGTGAAATAAAATATGCACTGCCCAGCCAGGGAAGATCAATTTCCTTTCACTCCATTTCCTGGAAAGAGTGGCGTTCCCAAGTTTCATTAATCTAATCAATATGAAACCAGCAAAATAGAATGAAATCCAAAACACCAGCAGCAGCTTCACACAATAACTAACAGCTCCTCTTGAACTCTGAGCAACCTTCCAGTCTAAAAAGGAGTTAATTAACTCCACCGGGCTGCAGACTAAATCTGTAACATGTTTGAACTCTCTGGTTCTTGATTTCCCGGTGGTAAAAACCTGCGGGGACAACAGCAGAAGCCTGCACTCATCAGTGCCATTTTAACACTGTGTCCATGCATTTCAATACGGGCACAAACACACATGAACAAGCGCACACATAAAACGTAGCCCGATGGCTCTGAGTAATGGGGTCACTGGCATCAATGACAGGAACACCGACAACAACACGAGCTAAAGCAAAAGCATATCGACCTTTATTCCCCAACAACTTACTCTCAGGGCTCATGGTGGCACTGAAATTAGAGCCAGTCAATGCGGTGCCTTATCCTATTACTCAAACTTGACCTAAAGTCTGTGATTTTTACAGCCTTTTTTTCCAGGCAGGTTTTGATTAAGTCATGCGAGATCAACAGGAACAGGCGCAGTGAGTCAGAGCATGACCTGGCACAGGACTATAAGGGTGAGAGTACAGTAGCTGGTGTGAGTATCAAAGTTGGACGAGAATGCCAGAAAGCAGACAACATGCCTCCACAATCTCAGGACGCAACACTGAGCATGTTACGTAAAGGATAATGACTACAGAGGAAGAAGAGCTGTGATGTGAAGCCATTATTTTTCTGAATGGGAAAAAATTTCCTCTACCGACTTGAAAATTCCTTTCTGGTCTTTTTTTTTTCCCGTAGGTTTTTTTTACGTATCCAGATATATGGTACCAAATCCTGCTCTCCTATTCACTTTTCTCTCCCTAATCCTTAAGCTTCCTTGCCTCTACTCCTTCCTTTCTACCTTCCCTCCGCACTGCTTGATGCTTGCCTGGTCCACGTGCCTACATGAAAGTAAGGCGAGGGCTACTAATTATAGCCAATTACAGAAATATTGGTCTGTCATGGTGGGACCAGCCTGTAGCCTTGCAAGCAGGAGCTAAAGCAAAAACACATGGAGGGGAAAAAGTTACAGCTTTTAGCACTGTGTCATGATTGATTTCTTTTTTCTTTCAGCGAATATAATATTAATGCAGCAGGTAGATCGAGCAGCAGAGCAAACCTAAACCAATCATAGCACATAAATTATTTTGACAGATAAATACTGAACTGGTTCCGGGTGTGCTCGGCTTAAATGATTCCTGCACTTTACAGCAATTCCCCTGACGGTGCAGCGCTTGACAAGGTCAATCAAACAGACCTGCGTCTCTTTTAACTACTCTAAATGAAGGTCCGCAGTGCATCTATCATTTATTACACATTATAGGCGTACACGCAACGTGACTGTTAGACCTTTTAAAGCTGGAAAGATATCTTTAGCACAAGGCTGTCACATAAAAAACATGCTATTAGATGTGTAGATAGAGCTTATACTGCGCTATTTATACCACATAATACTGTACTTAATGTCTGTGAGATTAAGTCAGCTAAAAGATCACTGTCAGGCCTATGAGCTGTATGGCTCCCATGGGATTCTTGCTTCGAGAAACATACGGATTAGTCCATTACGTACAAAGCATACCATCAGTTTTTAGATTTTTTTTTTACTTTCCAGGTGCCCACTGGTTTTCATCAATGTAGGCTGGTCTAAGCTCTCAGTAAACATTATACACTGCTCAAAAAACATAAAGGGAACACTTAAACAACACAATGTAACTCCAAGTCAATCACACTTCTGTGAAATCAAACTGTCCACTTAGGAAGCAACACTGACTTGACAATCAATTTCACATGCTGTTGTGCAAATGGAATAGACAACAGGTGGAAATTATAGGCAATTAGCAAGACACCCCCAATAAAGGAGTGGTTCTGCAGGTGGTGACCACAGACCACTTCTCAGTTCCTATGCTTTCTGGCTAATGTTTTGGTCACTTTTGAATGCTGGCAGGTGCTTTCACTCTAGTGGTAGCATGAGACGGAGTCTACAACCCACACAAGTGGCTCAGGTAGTGCAGCTCTTCCTGGATGGCACATCAATGCGAGCTGTGGCAAGAAGGTTTGCTGTGTCTGTCAGCGTAGTGTCCAGACCATGGAGGCCCTACCAGGAGACAGGCCAGTACATCAGGAGACGTGGAGGAGGCCGTAGGAGGGCAACAACCCAGCAGCAGGACCGCTACCTCCGCCTTTGTGCAAGGAGGAACAGGAGGAGCACTGCCAGAGCCCTGCAAAATGACCTCCAGCAGGCCACAAATGTGCATGTGTCTGCTCAAACGGTCAGAAACAGACTCCATGAGGGTGGTATGAGGGCCCGACGTCCACAGGTGGGGGTTGTGCTTACAGCCCAACACCGTGCAGGACGTTTGGCATTTGCCAGAGAACACCAAGATTGGCAAATTCGCCACTGGCGCCCTGTGCTCTTCACAGATGAAAGCAGGTTCACACTGAGCACATGTGACAGACATGACAGAGTCTGGAGACGCCGTGGAGAACGTTCTGCTGCCTGCAACATCCTCCAGCATGACCGGTTTGGCAGTGGGTCAGTAATGGTGTGGGGTGGCATTTCTTTGGGGGGCCGCACAGCCCTCCATGTGCTCGCCAGAGGTAGCCTGACTGCCATTAGGTACTGAGATGAGATCCTCAGACCCCTTGTGAGACCATATGCTGGTGCGGTTGGCCCTGGGTTCCTCCTAATGCAAGACAATGCTAGACCTCATGTGGCTGGAGTGTGTCAGCAGTTCCTGCAAGACGAAGGCATTGATGCTATGGACTGCTGATTTTGTTGTCAGCACATTCAACTATGTAAAGAACAAAGTATTTAATAAGAATATTTCATTCATTCAGATCTAGGATGTGTTATTTTAGTGTTCCCTTTATTTTTTTGAGCAGTGTATTTGTCTCACAGTCCTCACTTCTTCTGTATCTTCCATTGTCCACCTACATACATCTTTATAGCTTTGCAGTGGTATAAAAATCTACTGAAACAAAAACTTTATAGAGTTTTGTAAATCATTACAGATCAGCGAAAATGTAGTCCATGTTCCATTTTTTGAGGATTGCATGGTAATGCCATTATGAGGCCGGACTTAAAAGAAAATCCCTCTGGTGAATGATTGAGAATGAGGAGTGGAAAGTGGTACGTTCAAGTCAAAGAACACACAAGCATGGGAACGAGTGAAAAGGATAACACATGTTTGGCGGTTGTTTGTTCCACTTGGAGGTTTGTTGTTTGACAGACCACTCTCAAATCACAGGGAGGAAGGTCACATGACAAAAATCTACATGTTTACGGTGATGGATTATGATCCTGAAGACATGAGGGGTGGAAGTTGATATTCACAACTTATTGAAAAGGAACAGAAACCAATGGCTCCCTGTAAGATAAGAAATCAATCTAAAAACTGACATTAAATGCGTGTTTTTCAGTGATCTACAGTACATGTGATTTGTAGCTCTACCATGCAAAGCTCCTCATATGGCCCTTGACATGATGACAGGACACCTGGAGAGCCATTAAAATGCTCTTTGGTTGGCTTTTCAGATATTAGTGCTAATTGGGTCAATAAGCAGGCAGTGTGTACACAATAAATCAATGGTGAATTAGTTGGCTCTAATTAGCAGGTGAAGTGAAGTGAAACATTCTCTCATACACTGTACAGGCATGCAAACACATATGTATAGTTTACGCACACATATACATATTCTGCAACAATGATTTTCTGTTCGTACACACACACACACACATTTTGTATCTTGATGGAGAAAAGAATAGTTCCCAACCATGGCTGAAAGAATTTAAATTCCAGATTCCAGATCAGGAAATTATAAACGTAATCAACAGGATAGTGGTGGCAGACATGAGGGAAAGAGTTTGAGATAGAGCTTATCTCCAAATTAGACGGCATGCACTAAAGACATCTGATTTATCGGATTTTCTACAGTGGAGAGTAAATTAAGCAAGAAAGGAAAGTTAGCAGTTTGTTTGATTTCAATCGTTGTCATGGACGGAGAATGTCAAACTTACTATAAGTCCGTTTGCGTGTTGCTGTTCGTTACTTTGGTCCTTAAAATTTTAAGAAGACAATGTTAGACTACTTGTGTTGGAAGGCTGAAGAATCATTTCATATATCATAAACCCGAGCATCTGCAGTGTAGAGAGCAAGGAGGTCCACCGCTCTCATCACATGGAGCTTTATAATATTCACCAACTTGCCACATGCAGTAATCCTTTCATCACACGGTAAAACCTTTTCTTACAATATCTATAAGAACAGGATTGCTCCACCATGCCAATCTGTGAAGTAATCTACATGTTTCCAAGACACTAATTCATGAGTAAAAGTGTACTTTGTTAAAAAAAAGAGCTTAAGTGTCACCTAACAACCACATGAAGCAGAAATGATTGCTCTACTTCCTTTTCAAAGGGGCTGAATGGAACATGTGATGAAACAAGTACTGGGCTACACCCTTGTCAACCACCAGCCCAGATAGCAACTGTAAGCAGGGAACTACCCCAGAGACGCACACAAGGTAACACAGAGTACACACTGATGTAGTCCCACAATGATTACGGTGAGGTGGCAAACCAAACTACAGAGACATGAATCAAGCCAATATTGTGTTTACCTTAGCGATCTGCAGCAGTACAATACAGTGCTTGATGGACTCTACCATGCTCTGAAAGGAAAAAAGACAGAAAAGGGATTCAACAACTAGGAACTGACTTGAAAACTCAAAAGACAAGAAGGAAAATGTGTTAAGTTTTGACTTACACAAGTAGTCTCTTTCAAATTTTCAATTTTCTGTGAAAAGGGAAAGAAAACAGGCTGTTAAATCTGACAGCTATTTGAAAACAATCACAAAAGCAGAAGCGCTGATGCAACCACTTTAACAGCAGATAAAACACAACTAGTGCAAAACATCTATGTAATGATGTCTAACTTACTGCAGCAGTTTTTTTGTTCTTTGGAAAACTATAGGACGATTTCCCATAGTAAAGACAATTATGAGGTCACAGTGACAAACAAGTCAGTGACCAAAAGCCAGCCTCAATCTCAGGGAGGAAGTGAATCATACAGCTGCTCGTAAACAACTGAAACATCCTGAAACTGAATTGGTTCCTCCAGCAAAACGAAACACCTTAACTAGAGGACTTTCTATAGTCACAGTTTTAAGTTACAAAAATATCTGCTTTTGTGGACTGAATGGTCATAAAAGGCTAGAAAAAAAACTGTAATGTTAACCTCAAAGCAATTATGATCTGTAATTATTGTATATTTGTTCCTACAGTGTAGGAATTACATATTAATTTTTTCATACAAAAACATGGCCTCATGTCCATCAGCTACCACTGATACCCTCAATGATCCATATTTAACTGATGATAGATGACTAGCTACATGTGTCTACTTTGATAATCATTTAACAATGTCATCATTTTTCAGCCAAACCTTTTCTGCTTCCGGCTTCTCAAGCATGAAGATTTGCTGCTTTTCTCTGTTTTACTTTATTGTAAGCTGAATATCTTTACGTTTTAGGCAGTCAATGGGATTTGGAACTGTTTGACTAGTTTTTCAAATAAAAAGAAAAAATCTTTAAAAGGTCATAATGTATAGTTACATTTCAACCACTGCAATAACCTTTAAAAATAAGATTAACCTTAAAACTTGATGAGCGACAGACATCAATTGTCTGTACCACATTGACAGATTTCATTTTCTGTTCCTCCAGTGCTACGTGTCAGCCTGCTTCCCCTGCTGTTAACATTGGCTCTAATGACAGTAAGAACAGCCGACCAGAGAGCCGACGCACAAGGACAGAGCAGCACCGCTGGTACTCACTCTACGTGATTCATCCTCTTTGCAGTCCTTGATCTTCTCATCAAACAGCTGTGTGAGGGTGACAAAGAACAAGAGATGAAAAGGAACCTAGATGGAAAATGAGCTAAGATGGGTACACAGTCAAATGAGTACTGAAATGATCAGAAGCTGAATCTGTACAGATGATGTGGCTTGAGATAATGTGGTTCCAAGTAGCAAGCTTTTCTCACCAAGGAAGGACACTTATATAGTATTTTCATTAATATTTTCTGCCTGAGACAATATGCTTCTGCTTCTTTAAATACATAGTTTTTGCTTTATCACCATGCTACCACAAATCTTATTTTAATAACTCCTGCTTTGTTAAAGAGGAGCATGAGATCAGCAAGAGACAAAATGAGGGGAAGGCCATGACACAGATTCAAAAACAAAATTCAAATCCATTCAAAAAAGGTAAATTAGGGTGCAATTTGAAATAAATGACTTGCCCTGAGTGTGAATTATTTCAAATGGACTACAGTATATTACTTCTGGGTGTTTAGCAAAATATGTAAGTGATTGATCTTCATTTCTAAAATCTGTGTAAAATATTCCAGATGAAATGATGTTGACAGTTACGTGTTGCCCTATTGAGTCCTACCTTTAACTGGTCAATCAGAATCTGTAGGTAGGCGTCAGCTTCAGCGAGCTTCTTGTCAAAGTCTTGGACACTCGGAACAAATCCTGTCTCGGCCTCCTGAGGATGGAGAGACAAAGCTAAGCGTTAGTGCAGCCCCAACCAAATCTGTGTCAAACACTGTGCAAGTATTTGCATATTCAAAGTAAAAGACACAGCCACTACCACCAATATAAGCCACATATTCACATATTATCCATTCATAAAACAGAGCTTGCCTCTGTCACCTCCTGGCCAGGTGAGCTTTGTAAACTGCTACACAAAATGGTGGACACAGAAGCATCAACAGTTCAGGAGAATCTTCCAGCAGCGTACTGTACTGGGGGAGATATGAACGCTATTGTTTAAGGGCTAGCCTACATGAAAGGCCAGCAGGTCTGTCTGCCTGCCTGACTGATGGAGGCCAGCTAATTTCAGGCTTCAACAAAACTGAATCAAGGAGCCCAAGTTTGGACAGAGTTTAGTTACTGACAGGGGAGCATGTGTGTAAATGTGCACTCAGATTCATTGTTTGTTAATTAGCTTGCCGTAATAGCGCTATCAGAATCAGAAACACAGACCACACAAATACACAAACACATGCAAATTCAGGCACAGACAATTTTATTACATAATATCCATTAAAAGGTAATTACTAGACTATTGGCGGGACAGACATGACCGGGCATCTGTCTCTATCTGTCTGAGCTCAACTGAACAAGAACAATCCAATTGGCTGTGACACAAAACCAAAAACAGGAAAATAAGCACATAAATGTTCGCATAGACAAGGTGTCCCTTAAAAAGAACAAAAAAAAAAAAAAGAAATAACACTTCATACGTATTACTGCAGCCCGTCAATAGCAAGGACAGTCGGCAACAATAACACAATAACCCCTCTACGTCAAGCCAGATGAATCAGTAACGCAACTAACACAGAGTGTGTCAGTTACTTTGACATGAACAACACCTCTTCTGTGAAAAAGCAGAGCAATAATAAAACTGATAACTGCACTGACTCAAAAACAAGCCCTGTTAGTAAATCAAGCTCGGATCAAACCGTGTCGGGTGCTACCGCTGTTTTGGATTTGCTGCGTGGCATAGTCTTGTTGTGCCTTGAGCCTGTGTGGGCTTTTCTTCCTGCTAAAGACGACCTCATGGGAACATGAAGAAAAGCCATAAGCAGCCGAACGCTGTCAGCAGCTGCCCCAGCCAGATACCTGCTAAAGTTCAAACTGTAAAAACATACTAGCTTTATAGAGAACAAAGTTTGTGTTAGCTCAGCGACCATGAAGCTTGCATTTAACTTCCTCAAAAAGGATCAAAGGTTCTGTCACTGTTGTCGAGACTGAAAAATGTAGCTGGCCACACGAGGGCCTGAGCATAAATCTACATAAAATACAATTTGTATGTTTCACTGTGTGTACACAAAAAAAATAAAATAAATAAACTAAATAAATAAAATAAATAAAAATCACTCTTTGCTTTACTGAGGAAGGAGCGGTTATCTCTCTGGTAAGGTATTGCATCATGATCATTTCTTAAACCTGCATAAAAAACAATACCAAATTCAGAACAATGCCAGAACAATAAATTTGAGCAAGGAAATGAAGCTGATGTGGTGAAAACAAAACAGGACAGAGAAAGAAGATGGAGCCAGCCCCTATTATGACATTATGAACAATATCTCGTGTTTCGCCATCACATAATGGATGGGAAGTGTCAGAGGCAGGTGGTCGGTTTATAAACAGCCATTATACCACCACGTCATAGTGCTCGCTTCGTCATCGTCCCTGAAATATTCCCGGACGTCTGGACCTCCTCTCCCACTCATTCCCACCACACATACATCCCTCTGTGTGTGTGTGTCAACTGTGAAATAGTGGAGATATTTTAGAACAGGCTGCAAATTCCCAGACATAAACACTCTTGAACCCACCCAACCACCCCAGACTCTACAAACAACACTGCCCTGACACCCCCCCTTCTTCACCTCCCCATTTCTATTTGTCTTTCAGCGCAGTGTGACCCACTTTAAAATGCTGCTGCCCCAGTGGCGCACTGCAGCCGCTAAAGTTCTCCTCGCTATGGTGCAGTGGCGTTTGTGTGTGTGTTTACTTACTGGATGCCTTGCTCCAATGGACATGCTGCGTTAAACCCTGTGCATCTCTCCCATCAGGCCATTTAGCCTGACACAAGATCGTTTTCTCTTTCTCTTTCTCTATTATTCTGTTTGGCTCTGCCTACAGCAACAATACCACTAGCTTTGGTGAAGTTAGCGTTCCCTCTTCCTCCTCCCCCTCCACCCAGAAACAGAAAACAATCTCCTCCGCCTGCTCTCCACTGCAGTCTGCCAATATAAACTACAGCAGCCTACAGACTGGGAGTTAACTGTGCAGCCAATCTGGCTGCAGTATATCCTTCGGCAGCAGTTATCAGCTGAGCGTTTGGTATGAAGGCAGACAGAGCTGAGTTAATCCAGGACCCTCCCCTGGCAGGAAAGGCACACTTCCTCTCACGCAGGCAGAGGAGAAAACACACAAAGCAGCAGACAGTGCTGACAGGGACGCACATTAACAGCCACTCTCATTGGCTGAGGCAGTGGTGGCAGATGTTTGGTTGATCAAGCAAGCAGGTCTCAGATTGGTTAGTGCTGGGTCACGTGACGCTATGACAGCAGCCTGCTAACACTGCATAAGTGTGTGTGTGCGCACTGTGCAGGCAGGCACACGTAGCACATCAGAAGGATTTGCCACATAGGGAGGGAAGGCAGAAAAAAAGGACGGAGGGAGGGAGAGAAAATGAAAAGCTTGGTCATGAGGGTTTAAAGGAGGAGATGAGTGGAAAGAGCACATAGATGATGAGGAGAGTGGAACAAGGAAGAAGGTTAGGTTTAGCAGCAGGAAAATAAGGTCGGCCAGAGAAACGACTGGAGGGCAGGACAAGCAGGAAAAAGAACTGGCTGAGACGCACTCAGTCTCAACCCTCATAAAAAACAGAAGAACAAGAAAAACAGGGACAAAATCTACTGCCAGCAGTAAATCAAACAGGGACAAAGTCTTTCCATAACTCTGAGCCTGGTCCTGATACCAGTCCAAAGCAGTCACATATTGCCATGACATTCTCCATTTATGATAGCATGAATGTCACCATTATTTCCACCCACAGACTGGCTATAAAGTCTTTATACAAAGCTCAATGACTATCAACTGCGCTTTTGAAGAAAAAAAAAAAAATCTGGTTCCAGCATTACACATGAAGCAAAAAAGTAACTAGTATTGATGCAAATCCCCTTCAAAGTCATCATGAGTGTTGTGGTTTACATTGTGTGATTTAAACACTATGCAAATGCATGCAATCTGAGGTTCAATTAAACCCTATAATAAACCTTAATGGAACCTCTGATAACTAAGTAACGTACTATCATGTCCTTATCTATATGACACTCTTCAGGTATTCCAAAGGAGAGTACATTTGCTTAGGGAAATAAATGGTAAATAGTAAAACTACACAGAGCAGATGCTGGCATAGGAATCAGCATTAACAGGCAAATGAACATCAAAGAGCCCCACAGCAAAACAACTTCTACATGTAAGTATCATGGATGGATTCGACACACAGGAACAGACACATACTTTGACACACATATGTACAAACGAGCACATGGTTACATACCCGGAGCTGGAGGGTGTGACGGAGGATAGTTCCCTCTAAAGCGTGGATCCACTTCTCCCTCTCATCTGCATCTCGGGCTGAGGGCAGAAACACACAGACACACCCAGTGAGCCATGTTTTCCACACAGACACTGTCTGTAGCCATTATACTCGCGTTAAACACTAATGGCACAACACTGAAATGACATGAGCACTGGTGACGCAGTGATGGACGCTGTGAATTCATCTGGAAATCAAAGTTCACTTTTTTGGTCTAAACCTTAATTTTGAATCTTTAATCATATCTATATGCGGTTTCATAAATAAGAAAATGACCGTAAGTTTTATAACTTTTATACAGTAAAGAGGCAAACTATGAGTTTTACAGCTGAAGTAAATCGCACAGATAAAAAACATGGACAAGACAAAAAAAACAAAAAAACAAAAACAAATAAGACATTGAAAAGAACCAGATTTACAGAGAATGTGACTTCCTGGCTGAAACTCAATTGTAAAAAAAGATATATTGAGATTTCTTGTGGCTGATAACAATAAAACCTCCTTAAAATGAACAGTTGGGCATTTTTAGAAAAACACAATCGCTTTCTTCCCAAGAATGACATAAGAAGATTGATACCACTGTCACATTTGTCTGCTAAATATGAAGCTACAGCCAGTTAGCTTAGTAAAAAGACTGGAGGCAACAACCAGCTCAGTTCAAAGTTATAAAAATTCAATAGGTAATAAAATCACCCAGCACCTCTAAAGCTCACTTAATAAGACTTTATACCTTGTTTGTTTAACCTGTAGGAAGAAAAAGTGTAAAAACTACACTTTTTTCCAGAGGTTTGTATTTCTTGGCCGGATGCAGTCCCTTCCTGAAGTGTCTGCTGGTTGCCTGGCAACCTCTTGGTGACGACAAAACTGCAGAAACTAACTGTGCCCAGCCAAGAAAAAGTCCAGCACGTAACCCTGGACGGAGCCAGGCTAGCAGTCTCCCCCCTTCTTTCAGTCTTTATACTAAACTAAGCTAAAATCGCTCCTGATTGTAGTTTCATATTTACCGTATAGACATGACAGAGGGATCGATCTTCTCATCTAACCCACAGAAACAAAGCAAAGCATGCTGCCCAAAACGTCAAACTATTCTATTAAAATAGACTCACCAGAAAGGCTAGATGGGACCATGCCAAAATAGCAACTTAAATTTGCTATATAACAAGTTTATGATAGACATAAATATACACTTCAGTCAGTCTTTAAATGAAACTTGATAGGACTGTACCCAACTATAATATATATTTAAATAATTTCGCATCTGATCAAGCACACACATTTTTTGTAGGTGAAAGAAGTACTTAAAATATTGACCTGTGACACCCAGCCCTGTGTGCTAGTGATGGTGGACACTAAAAGCAAACAAAATGATCATTGTGAAAATGAGTTAAAGTGATTTAAAGTAGGAGTAGTTTTTTTTTTTTTTTTTTCTTCCCCCCCACACGGAGGCCTTGGAATCGACGTGTGAAATGGGGCTGGGCGAGGCTGCAGCCTCAGAGCTAAGACAGAGAACAAACAGACTGCTGGTGACATTAAACGGTGACCCAATACAGGCCCTGACACGTGCAACACACATACACACGCAAAATGCCAACAGCATACAGACATACAATATATTGTCCCCTGCCAACACTCAGTCAAGATTGAATCCATCCAGTCAGGTTGTAGCTTGTCTGTATCTCAACATATGAGAGATTCCAAGTTCTTACATGGAAAGAAGCGTTACTTCTGCTTTACTGTACATGAGAATGATGGCCAACATAGTCGAAAAAACTATACCATTAAAAGCTGTGAAAGAAGAACTTAAGATATATGCCGCTGAATTAGCCGGCAAACTATATCCTGTGTAAGAGTCATTTTTCACTGAGCTGGAAACAAGACAGTAGAGCAGATGAATGGCTGTGCTAGCACAGAGGTTGAGCAGTGCTACAGCACAAAAGCTTTTAAAGACATTAAAAGGCAGCCGATGCTCAGGCCAATCCACTCAGACAGCGCCGCCCTGCCCTCTCACTTTCCCCTCAGCCAAACAGACTCGCCAGAGGAACAGATTACTGCGGCTAATGTTGTTTAGCTCTATTCATGACACAAGAGAGATAGCAGCAGGGCCATTCAACAACAACAAATGCTGTAACTATATGAACTGTGTCTGTGAACTGTGAAGTCCTAGTCTGCGGCCCACATGTTTACTGTGATTTATATTCTTAGCTACGTATGAGTAAGTCAACTTAACAGATATGCAGTGTTAGGCAGTAGGCCTGTCATCCCTGCTATCCTGAACATCTGTTGTTATTCTGAAGTTACATATTAAACCAACCAGAAAGTTATTTGACATTTAAAAACGGGGAGGGGGAAGAACTTAAGTTAGAGGCATGTACAAGATAGAATAAAAATTAGGGTACACCTTACAGCTATCTGACCGCCATGTAGCACAGCAGGTGAGAGTCCTGGATCGTCAGATGTTAGTGCTGCTTAAGATACCAAGACTTGTAATCATAAGGTGCCCATATTAAACAGACCTAGGAAGAATTGAGAATGTTTTATAAAGGGTTAAATGTTTCTAGAATATGTGACTTTATTTTTTCTAAGAGATTAGAAGATTTTCCAGGTTTTTATGAATTCAGTGACAATACCTTCTAGTCCTTTATAGTGAAAAGAGTTGCTATGTTTTGTAGCAATTATTAAATTTAACAAAAGGTTCAAAAGAAGCAAAAGTAAAAAACTCACAAAGTTCCATTTTTTCTCCTATATCTGCACACACACCTTACATTAACAACACACTCTTATGATGCTGTTTCAACCATGTATGAGTGTAACAGTCTCACAGCTAAGCTGCCAAGTGGTGTCGTAACAGAGGAGGGTGTGCTGAGTGTGCCGTATTACTGCAGCCTCTGTTTCTGTTAGAGAAGAGCGTAGAGAGACACAGCAAGGCTATTAGAAGAACAAGGACAAACGGGAGGTACTGTACCTCACACCAATAAACTCCAACCTCTCTGCCCACACACATACATAAACACACACACACACCTTCCTAATGATTTTAGACAGACTCTGGCAGATATTGGATCCAGACCCATGATAAGAGAAAGAGAAAATAACCTCAATCAGGCTGCAGCTCAGTATACACATGTCTACAGTGACAGTGGAGTCATCTCATGTTCAGCACGGGGAACCATTTCCATCCACATTTGTGATAGAGGGTATGTGTTGATGTCATGTTCACATGATACAAGTCACACCACCACTCAATGGCAAAACAAACAATATTATTATTTATTATTATATAATTAATAACAAATATACTGTGAAGGCCATCAGAATAAAATAAAAAAAAAAAAATCAGTATAGTGTAAATACATCATACAGAGAATATTTGATATAAGCTTGACTGCTCCAAAAAGAATTCCAGATATTATTTTAGTCAAATGTGTGATATACCTCTCACAAAACTGCAATTAGATTACCACATTTTGGACAAAGGGCCGCCTCATTGAACTGGAATGATCCATTCGCTCCTCTTTTCTTTAACCTTCAGAGGTCTTACGTCTGAATTCTTTCTAAAACTATTCAGGCAGTTAATGGCTCAACATATTTGCATGTCTGCTAATCGTCCACTGCTAATGTCATGTAAATGCCCCAATTCTACGTACTTGATTTTCAGACTCTTTTTCATGTATTTTTTGGGAATTTTTGCAGTTGCTGTACATAGTACAAACTAAGGAGCTGAATGGAGTCAGAGCAGACCTGAGGTTCTTAGCTGAACTTAAACCAAGGGTATTGTGATTATGTTGCATTTAGAAACCCCTGGCTAACAGAAGCCCTTATATATTATTTTTATTTATTCTGTAACTAAAAATGCAATAAAACAGTGTTATCAGATATACCCAAATACATTGGCCAACTGCTGGCATCAGCTTATATCCACATGAAAAGTATTACTATTATTTTTATTGTTACTGGTCCAATATGTTTTTTTATGCTGATACTTTACAAACTGTAAAGCAAGCAACTCTGCGATCAGTTTCTTCTGTCAATTCAAGCAACTGTCAAATTAGTCACAGAATAAAAGTACTGTGGACCTCTTTTAAATCAACTTAAACCTATAAACCTTTGCTTGTTCTCAGCCGTTGGTGGTAAATCTTTAATTCTTCAGTTACTGTTTCTTAGTAAGTTATTGCCTTGGCAGCCATCTTCTTGTCCACGGTTGCCTGATATAACATACTCTTTCGTCTAACTTACATAGACCGTCTAACTTACATGGACTAGACCATAGAAAAGGTCATAATAGACAACTGGTGGACAAATTGTGCTAATATCTACATCCAACACCTACAAGTACCACACACGTAGACAGATATCAGGTCCAGACAAATGGACAAAAAAAACACACCAAGCTAACAACAGCAGTGGCGTTTTCCTAACCAAAGGACTCCCCTACCATCTCAGTGGTCTCAGGGTATCCAATGGAAAAGATTCTCCATCACAATGCTCAGACTCTCCATAATGCTGCTCCTCCTTCCTCCAAAAGGCCTTTGTGAATTATTCATCCCACCCAGCCTCTTTCTCCTCCTGCCATCTTCAGATAAGCTGATGAAATATTTCAACACATGCTTGGGCAGGACGACGGAGGGTCTGATGCTGAGGACTGTAACTTGTCAATAAAGAGGTAGCTACAATTTCAAGATGAATATAATCTGAGGTTAAGAAGTTCAGTGGGAAACCAAATGAGTATCTGTTCAGTAATCTATGGTTTAGCGCCAACTCTTTGGAACAAACGTAAAATGAACACATCATGTTTCTTTGGATTGACTGAGTCATGTATGATCTATTCTCTGGAACATTTTTCTAACTAAACAGACAAGTCCTGATGCTGTCCTGACAGAACACAGTAGTAAAAAAATACGATGACTAAGGTAGGACATTTAAAAACAGATGAGAGCAGACAGTGCAGTTGATGTCGAGGTGAGGGAGGGCCCTGGAGAGAGAGCATGAGGGCATGAGTCTCTCATCCCGGACTCATGCTCCAGGCAGCCTGTGGCAGCCTGACAAAGAGGGAGGAGAAGACAAGAGATTGATAGCTACTGTAGATAAGAGGAGGCGAGTGAGAGCAGAGAGGGGGGAAAGAGGAAAACGGGAAGCTAAAGGGCTCTCAGGCAACTCTGATGCACTGCCGGGGGACAGGGGCTGATGAATAATGGATGCTTCTCTAAATAGAAAGAGAGCACAGAGCTGCACTCCAGGACAGCACAGAGGCCGGCCAGTCCAGAACTGCGCATCAACTTGACGGTCTTGTAAGAGCAAGTACCATCGCTCCATCCCGAAAAGTTATATTTTGTTTATTATTTTAAATATCATATATTTTTACTTATCATAACATGAAAGATGCTTGGCAAACACGCGCACACACACACACACACACACACGTATATAGATTGCCACATTGAGACGCCGCTATGACTCCTGGGAGACTGACTGCATAACATGCTCACCATGATCGTTTTACAGCAACAGCAAAATCTCCTCCTGCCCAACATCCTGTGCATCTCTTGACATCCAAGCTAACAGCTGGTGTATCCAGAATCTCATGTTCGGCACTCACTCAGAGCTAATTTTCTGCCCTCTCCTCCAGTGGTGATACAAGAGATGATACACTGCTCGCTCTGCGTATCTGGAGAGCAGATATGTCTCACGGTGATGTTTCATTGTTCTCTCTCTCAATTAAAACGTGATCAAGGGGCGTCACAATGTGCTAATGTGTTATCCCAACACAGCTGATTTAGCTGAAATGTAAAAAACTTGAACATGAAATGCTAGACAACACAACCTGCTAGAAATGAGTTTCCCTCTTTGACTGCATTAATGAAGGTTTTTGAATAATCTTTAATTTGGACCAGTTAAAGTGGAATATCATTTGCATACATTTCTGCCAATCTCTGACATAAAAGTCTCCAGAACTAAGATAACTTGGATTATATCCACCAACAACAGAACATACAAAATAGAAAAATAATATGCAACCCTAACTCACTGAGGAATTACAGCAGATACCAAAGACTCAGATTAAATGTGGCACAGAAAGTTCCAGAATAAAATAAGACCATGACAGCCGAGCTTTTATTCACTGACAAACACATCGCTATGAAAAATTATTACCACTCTGAGGGTAAAAGATTACATCAAACTAGAAAATGAAAAACAGGACTAACACTAATAACAACAAACATCCTTTTCTACCTGAAACACCTGATCTACATAAACATCAGACTGATTCAGGACACTTAATAATTCCTCATATCTGACAGCTTCTGAACAGCCTACTTCACACTGCCCTGAACTGTCCTTGAACCTCGATAACAAACCAGTACACGCGAGTGTTAGAGAGTGTGCTGCTCCACCCTAACAGTACATCCCAGAAGACAAACAAACAACGCCTCCTCTCGATCCTTTTGCCCGGGACTGGCATGCATGCGGACCATGAGACGTGCACGGCTTTCTCCTTACCCTTCCGTTTGTAGAACCACAGCATACAGCTTCGGAACACAGACATGGGAGAGGGCATGGAGGAGGTGAGAGGGGCGGGGGGCCCATGGACTGTGGCTGGTGACCCTCAAGAAGGAGGTGAAGGGCGGTTGGGTGGGCGGTTGGGTGGGTGTTGGTGGTGGAGTGTGCGGGGGTTTGGTGTTGGCAGGGGGGGAGAAATGGATACAAATGGACAGATGAAAGGACGGAGATGAAGGAAAGGTGGAGGAGGTTAGTTAAAGACCTGGTGGAGTGACAGAGTAAAAAAAGGATGTCTGCTGTGTACTGGACTGGACAGCTCCCTGTCAAAAAAGAGGAAAGGGTTGGCAGGACGGGAGGGGGGCGATGCTGTAGCTGGGAGCCAATCCTGTCCCTATGGAGCGAGTGGTTGGCGGATAGCGAGCAGCAGCAGCGGTGTAGCGAAGGGCGAACAACGGCAGCAACCAGGAGAGACCTGAGCTCAGCTTCCAGCTCAGCAGTATTCCCTTATTATTCCCAGAGGCTCAACTGCAGAGACATACAAGCAGCAATCTTCCTCCTCAGCCACAGTCAGGCGGGCAGAGAAAAAAAAAAAAAAGCCTTACTTGCTCGTTCAGTTCCAGAGGAATCTGTCTAGCTTGCAGTGGAACAAATCCTGTTTATCTACAGAAATACGTGTCAGTCCAACTTCACAGCACTTGGAGGGGCTCCACAAGAAGACAGAAAAAGCTCAAATACATGCAGCACGCTTTGACATTGTGTAGGTGCCTGCGTGTATGTGTTTCCTGGCATTAGAGCAGACCAATCCAAGTCTTTTAAAGGTGGGGAGGGAGAGAGGAGGGAGAGAGAGGGTGAGAGAGAGAGAGAGAGAGAGAGAGAGAGAGAGAGAGAGAGAGAGAGAGAGAGAGAGAGAGAGAGAGATCACAGAGGAAGAAAGCCAGAGATGGCAGCACAGAAAAGAGGGGAATAAAGAGAACTAAATTAAATAGGGGGAGGGGTCTCACCTTGGAAATGAAAAGTCTTCTGGTCCACAGTGATGGTGAATGTGCTGTCGTCCTCGTCATCAATGCCGATCACAGCTCCCTGTGAAAACAGAGAGAGAGAGTGGGAGAAGAGAGAGAGAGAGGGAAAAAAAAAGCAGGCAGTCAGACAGCGGCACACGTCATACTCCACTTTCCATTTCTATCCTCATGCCCTCCACATGTTCCAGCAGCCCCTGACCAGCTCTTTTTAAATTACCCTGGGTAGGTCTCAGCATCTCACTCTCTCCCCTTTAAATAATAATAATAATAAAAAAGGTCCTCTTGCCTTCTCATCTGCTTCTCACTATCACTCTGTGTTTCTCTCTCGCACACGCATATCCGAGTGCAGTCTTTTGGAACATGGGATAGGAGAGGGGAGGGGAGGAGGAGGTGGGATTTGGGAGAGCGAAGGAGGAGAAAGGCAGCAAAGGGTGGAGAGTAGCAGACACCGGGGACAAGCAGCTACCAGCCGACAAGAGGAAAAGAGCTGCAGAGAAACGGTCTGCTGGCTAGCTGGGACATTAGCTCCTAGCAACAGAAACAGGGTGTGTGATTCATACAGCAACCTGCAAATAATAAAAACAATGACTACAGGGGATAAAGAGAATAATATAAACAGCTGAAGGAAGCTAGCTTGACAGCTAGCCATATACCCCACCTTTAAGAAACTTTTATTTAATTAATATGAAATTTCAGCGTATCAGGTGTTAACTAAATCATTACTCTTGACAACATTATGAGTCATTCACTCTTTTCATTTTCTTTGGTTTTTCCAGGTAAATTTTGAAAGACAAACACATCACGATACAATGACAATAAGTGAGGCATGGTCCGCTCTTAAGTTAGTCCACAATGCGTAGTCAGCGTGTACAGGATCTTGTCTTTTCCCCAAATATCTAATAGGAAAGCTCCTACTATCAGAGACAAGTTGGTTGATTGATATTGGATAGAAAATGTATACTGGAGAGATGACTAATGCATGAACACTGCCCTAATATTTATTTAAACAAAAATAGGCTTAGTCAGATATAATGGCAGGTAATAACTTGCCAATGTTTCTACATTGAACTGAGCAAGAGAAAAACAGAAAACACTGAACGGTCCTTCACAAGGGGGGATTGGATAACACACACACACAAACACACACACACGAATATAATACATATATCTGGGTCGGCATGAAGAAACAGATTAGAACAGATTACATGGCTGTACATTATGATGGGGATACATTATACTACATGATCTTATTTGTGAAGTCATTCTTTTGAAATCACTGTGATAACATGTATCTGTTGTCATTTCATGAATTTAATTTTGTGGAATAATGTTTAATAATGCCTATTTCCATTACCTGTCTGGTAATAGAATACAGGACATTATAGTATAGTATAACACCTCTGACCTGATCTCTCACCCTGTCAGACTAAAACCAGTCAGTATCTTGTAACACTAAATATGACCCACTGTTTTCTTTGCTCTGCCTTAGAGTGCCTGAAGAACTTTCATTTTCTGACCACAAAGTGTGCCCTCATACCACAGAGTCAACAAAAGCTGAGAAACAAAAAGGTAATGATTTATTAAAGGTCCCGGTTGTGTACTGCACCACATTCAAAAGAAATTGTCCAAATTAAATTTAGGACATGGGGCAACTTTTACTCTACAGATGAAAAACTTTGTTACCTTGTGACACTTCACAATAATCCAAGAATAATCGGTATAACACTACACTTGAGGTTATGGCTAAACTGTTATTTCAAACGAAGACTAGGCATGCCTACAAGTCTGTGGGGAAAAAAGCATGTGTGTTCGGTACATTACACAATATAGGCATCAGGGTTAGATGCACTATTTTCAAAAACAGGTACAAAGACAAGGTGATTTGTTCTTTCAACAGACATCACAACCAATTTTAAATTCAAGGGAAGTGAATACTATAATACAACGACTGTAGCTGACAGAATATAATTGATACCAACTCATTTTCAGCTCATCATCAAATTTATGTAATGCATTGAACTTTGTCACACTGATATGCCCCATCGTGAAACTTCTGACCTATGACTACGTGTCCATAAATGTCACTGGATCCTCTTTTCAGGTAGTTTCAGGACCTACTTCCTCCCGTCAGTGAAAGCTACGGAAACATTTTCAGGGTGCATGGCATTGCCTTTGTTGATGTGGTTGCATGACATATGACCATCACCGCTACTTCCTGTGAAAACTCATGAGAAGCTTTATCTCCTTGATTTTATAATCATCTATCTGAGAAATAACATGAGAGATGCTAGCAGGATTAAGTCCTGGAAGGAACAGGTGTATGAACGCTGCCGTATAAAGTTTGAAGTTTGGAATTTGGATGAGGATGAAAACAGTCCTACTTCACCTTTTACAAAATTTGAGAAGAAACTAAAAAGGTCAAGTGAACAGTGAAGACCTAAACTAGGCACGATAATTAGATTTCATTCAACTGACTCACCTCGATGAAAGAGGAAAAGGTACAAATATTAGTGTTTTTGTCAATTTAAGGTGATTTATTTACCTTTTAGGTCTGGCCCACTGTTGACTTCTCTCAGGATACAACAACTTATATTTTCAAGAAATAGTTCTTTTAGTACTAATATAGGCTCAGTCCTAAAAACCTTACTGCATTAAGAACCTTCCCTTCCTCCCCTTGTAATAAGCAGTAAGACAGATACTGTAATAATACAAGTGCTGCCATCTAGTGAACAATACTCAATACTGCAAACACATTGCAAGGGCAAACGCCTTTACTGAGCAGCCTCTAAAAGTGGAGCGATGGACCTGTGGATATGTCTGCAGGGAACTATTGACAACTGTTAAACTAGGCCAGCAAATCAGGCAATTTATATATGAGATCAAAGCTGTACAGTTCTATGTATGGTGTACGACCATTTTATGGTTCAGAAAGATTGCACAGATGTAGCAAACCTTGTCAGAAAGTCATACATGGGATGTGTTGTACTGCACTCAGGACAACAATGCCCTGAACATGTGGAAACTCAAATGCCTGGTAAAGCAGGCCAGCAACTCAGCCAAGCACGCAGAGTATGTATTTAATTAATCAAAGACAGCAGTCAGGAATAGGATGGCCTTGATAGCCGAGAATCTTACCCTGAGTCGCACACAGCCTCTTCTGGATCCTCGCATCATCTTGTCTTTTGACTGGAAATCAAGCAGAGCAACACAACAAATCAGGGATCAATACAGTCAGTACATTTTAACATGTCACAGTAGAAACAGAACAAATGTTGAAAATAAAATGAACAATGGATGAATTCCATTTAGCTGCTCCAGTTTCAGGGTCATAATTATATTATTGCCGATTCACTTTCACACTGTCAAGACTTACAGGAACATTGGAGTAGGACGGAGCCATCTTTAATGTTGAGTAACACATGTATTTTTTCTACTATGACATGTCAAAATGTCCACTGTGAAAAAGGCCTTTACACATAGCATGCTCATCTGTTGCATGAAGCGGTTTTAAGTTAGGAAGATCTAAGACAAATCACTATGTAGAGATTATACCCGGCCATCTCCATATTGTTCATATTAGACTAAACGCACAAACCTACATAGTCTGATTATCTTTTGTGTTCGCAGGGCTATTAATATCTATAAGCAATTAGGGCCACCTTTAGTCTCAAGAGTATCTGCTCTTAAAAACAGAGGACTGACTAGCAAAGAGAGAGGACTGACTAACAGTTTTTAAAAGTCATATGGTTAAGAAAATAGAAAAAAAAAATCAGCTAAACTCATATAAAGACAAAGGAGGTGACATCAACTGAACTTAAGTCTGACACAAGCTACAACTGAACTTACTGTTACTGCATGCTTTATGATGTAAACTTTATGATGAAAGATGAACTTTTATTCTAGTATCTCCTATTATGACTCAATCGAAAATTGAGATATTTCATTTTGCATCATTTAATTTGCCGATGAATTCCTCAACTAATAGTTCTGTGTACAAAATGTCAGACAATAGTCAATATGCCAATCGCAACATCCCAAAACAGAATGTGGCATTTTCTCAATACTTGATTTGTCTGACCAACCATCCAAAACTTAATGATACTCAGTTTATTATCATCATGAAAAAAGAGAGTAAGAGTAAAAATATATCCACAGCTATTAATGTACATTGTCACTTTATTTATTTTACCAGCTGTTCACATTAACTTGGATTGTATTTCTGATGATGATTATTGGATGTTTGCTAATTTAAGAAAAGGATAAAAAGAGGACTCATCTAGCTAAGGTATCGGGTTTACATGAGTGAGACTGTATGGATGAAATGTGTTTATGTTGAAAAACAAGTATTGAGTAAATTCAACTTGAAACGTATTCCAAACCCTGAAAACATAGTGGTTAAAACTAAGAATTTTCCAAACTTTTAAGACTTTGCACAAACCTTGGTAAGAGGAAAAGCAGCAAATCCTCAAATCTGTGTCCATCAACTAACCAACTTGTTTTCAGCTCTAATTCAGACACTGTATCAAGTTGCTCATTGACTCTTGCTGTACACATTCAGGATCTGAGCTTTCTCTCAAGACTGACTTGGACTCTTTCACACTTAAGGATCAGTGGAGCTTTTTCCTGAAATATACACAGTAATATATAAATATATATAGTTACTGCAGGTTTACTATCGCAGCACATTGATTACATTCATGAAGCAATTTCAAGAAAAAAACCCTTCTTTAGTCAGGGGTCAGGCTGCTGTCTGCTAAAGGTTTTTGGTCCCCACCCTTTCACAAAACAGAGTAAACTACCAATTCAACTGCTGCACTGACTGCTGTACAATAAGATAAATTAGTATTTAGACGCCCAGACAACTTTCAGATATGTTTTTTTCGAGTTAACTATTTTTACAACTTGTTACGCTAACATTTACACTAACAGTTTCTTGTCTGGTTTACTCTCTGCATTAATAATCAGACTACAGTTAATTAATTACAGTGGGATTAATACAAAATCTAACCAGCAGCCTCCTCTCGCAGTGTCTCCTTAGCTATTTGGCTAGCAAACCAACGAGTGTCGCCTATTTTATTCAACGACAGGGGACAAACGTGGTCTCACCAGCAGCCGAACTAATCTCTCCCTCTCTCACCTATCGAACTGTTACTGTTGTCAACTATTCCCAAAATTGTTTCGACGGGCCTGTGCGTTTTCGGCTTTTAGCCCTGCTAGGTGGCTAGCTGCATTAGCGGAAGTGTGGAAAACATTCCTGTCGTTTGATTGGCCGGTCGATACGGAAGGAGCGCCGCTATTGGCCAACGTTGGGATCTGTCACCATAGAGACTCGCCTTCTCGTGGCAGCTGAGACTCCCAACTCCTCACAAACACAAGGCCCTGATCATACTTTGGATTCACCGCCGGCCACAACTTCTGGCATTTCACCGCCCGAGTCGGGCCACTTTAGCATTTCACAACCGTGGAAATGAACGTACCGTGTAGTATGACAGCAAGCCAGCGTTGTAGTCCAAGACGAACCAACGGTACTGCCAACCTTTCATTACGTTAGTCCACTTGCTGAGCGGCCCCTCCATGATGGACGCCATCTTTACAATAAAGCACGGCTGGGGAGGAGTCGGATAAGGTGTGGGCCGGCGTCAGAGTAGGATGCTGCTGCTGCTGCTGAGGATGATGATGGTGCGCCCCATGTCAGGGATGCATCATGCGTGTATTAAATGGTGAAAGAAGTACTCAGATTCTTCTCTTCTCTTTCACTGAGTAAAAGCAGTCATGTCCCCTGAAATACTTCAGCATCTTCCTGAAGTATTTGCAGCAACATATAAATGAAGTACCTAAACTAAATGTGCAGAATGGCCTCTGGCCTTTGGGAAAAAACAACATTGATACCAATTTATTGACAATGTAATACTTTATTGAAGGTCTACATGTTTTATTTCTCAGATATGACTGCACCAACAGTGTTAATGGCCACTCATACATGGCCTCAGCAAGAGTATCTAAATACATAATCTTAAGAGACAAAGTGCACCTTTTGGTTTAAAGTTTGCATCTGATCATTAACCTCTAAATGACACAAATGCATGCCGTAATAACACCCTTTTCACAATGTCATGGCATAAAAAGGAAAGAACACACATGAATGCTTTAATTGTGGGCTTTGCCATAGCCATTAATTCTTGCAGTGATAGTGAACTGTACATAAAACATTTGTTCAACAAAGGGAAGTATTATAGTATTATATTAGTGGATCATTATTATTTATGCATGAACATGTAAGCAGCATTTTGCTGTCGTAGTTGGCCAGGGAGGAGCTCATGTTAACTGCTTAATACATTGTTAAGTAGTTTAATACATGATAATCATCATCATATCATATTTTATTAAATGATGATGAACTAGTTCTTATCTTAACTATATATTCTTGGATGATGTTCTTGGAACAAAACAGAAAGGAAGTATAAAGTAGCTTTAAATGGAAATACTTAAGCAAAGTGCAAGTACCTCAAAAATGTACTTAAGCACATTAACTGAGTAAATTGACTTGTATTAGGCAGAGTCAAGGTTCTCCCCACTTTATGAATGTTATCATTTTAAATCATGTATCCAGGGTCTACTTAAAAAATTGTAAACCCTTGAGACTCTAATGATCCCAGAATTGTCCCTCTTAAGCTGCAAGAGCTGAAATGATTAGTCAAATAATTTATAATTCAATCAAAAGAAAATTAAAATGCAACAGATTTTACAATCAAAAGCAAAATTCATTGGTCGTAAATGTGATTATTTATTGTTTTTTAGTGCTCTTAGGTGTACCTTTTGGTTTTTGAACTGTTCTGTTGAGACAAAACACGCTATTTGAATCCATCAACTTGAACTTTGGGAAATTGGAATAGCTGTTTATGACTGTTTTTGGTTTTATTGTCCGGAACAATTTCTCAATTAATTGATTAAAGTAATAAACATATTAATTTAGTATGGTAATTAATCGTTAGTTGCAGACCTAGTAGCTTAAAAGTTTAACAACTAAAACTCAAAATGCTTGGGTATGGTTGTTATAATACATTCGACAGAAAAGAATCTGGTCGGGTTGCACATTGTCAACACACAGTAAGTCAGTGTGAGGTATTTGATCCGGGAAACTAATTTTAAATGTTTATCCATTTAATTATGATTCTGCTCATTACAATACATCTCACGGCTCATGCTTCCTACTTGAACATTTAAAGTTTGCACACTCATTTTTCTTACACGTGAAGACATTTTTGGGAGCAGATGAACGACCACAAAATGTATTCATCAATATCTTTATTATTTACAATAGGCTTAACACTGATAAGCAAAACTTCACAGTAATATAACATGAGCTTTAAATAAAAAAACCCCCAAAACACAAAATATATATTTTGTACAATAAAAAAGTTAATGTTAACATCTCTGCCATTTTTCATCCCTGTTTAGATTCACATATTCCATTATTGTGTGTGTTGGTTTACATTGCACTCGTACAACTGAAGAAGTGGCCTTTGGTATAATGTGTACACACGTTCTCCAGAGCTGTCCTCCAAAACAGGGAGACAGGTAGAACAAAAATAACAGATATACAAGATAAATGCAGGCAACATAAAGAAAGACAATGCAGAAGACTGATAATGAGAATGAGCAAAAACTTGTGGTCAGTTAAACGGGTATCAGATTTGAGGAAAAAAACAACATTGGTACCAATTTATTGACGAATGTAATCATTTATTGAAGGTCTACATATTTTATTTCTTTAAAAAACAGTCCAGACTGTAAATATGTTTGATTCTGGGAGGTTACAGTTTTTCTTTCACTCTTTGATAAGGCTTTTTGGAAAACCTGCTCCACAGAGATCCATTAAACCAACAGACGCTTGGTTTTAGTGCAGCAGACTCATAAGTGTCATTTGTTAGAGAGGAAACATAACCAGATATGGCTGCACCAACAGTGTTAATGGCCACTAATAAGTGGCCTTTGTAACTGAGTATCTAAACACATAATCTTAATAGACAAAGTGCACCTTTCGGTTTCAAGTTTGCATCTGACCATTAACCTCCAAATGACAGAAATGCATGCTGTAGTGACACCCTTTTCACAATCTCATGGCAAAAGAACAAAAGAACACACATGAATGCTTTAATTGTGGGCTTTGCCATACCTGTGAATTCTTGCAGTGATAGTGTACTGTACATAAAACATTTGTTCACAAAAAGGCACCAAGAATCATGATGATAAAAAAAAAAAAAGATGAGGGATGGCATTTTCGTCCATGATATTTAAAACTCACAGTGAATATAAATCAATCATCAGTTTGTCTCAAAGGATCCTGTTTGGCAAGAAACTGGACAGTTATATAGACACACAATTAACATGAAATGATGATATGAAACGCACAACACAAAGCAAGTTGACAAATACTTTTTACTTGGCAATCTATCAAGTGTCATTAAACAGGCATTTTGAAAGTGTTATGGACCTGCAGTGTTAACAGATTAGATTTTATAGTATACGTATGCAACATGTTTCAACGAATCAATGTGTCTGAGGCCTTATCCAGTGTACATTGAGATGCGAGCCAAAGCAAAGAAAATAGAAATATCTGAGTTGTGTGCACACTGTACACAGTTTTGTTTGTGCTCAAAAAAAGAGCAGCTGTTGTTTCTGGACTTAATTATTTAGTGTGACCAAAATTAGTATAAGTCTGGGCCAATAAGAAAAAAATGATAAAAAAAAAAAAAAAAGGCTTAAAGAAAAGATTAAAGAATCATGCAGATGAACATTCGACCGGGTTCAGAACAGAAGAAGAATACATTCATAAAGCAGATATTCAGATCTGGGTGGATCAGTCTCGCAATACATCTCTTCAGTCAAAAACATTGCTCTTTATGCTGTAGCCGCTCGTAAATCTTTTGATTCCTGGATATGAAATAAATCAAATATTTACATAACTTTTCTCTCAAAATACGTCTGTGCTCTTACAAAAAAAAAAAAAAAAAAAAAAAGAATAATTTAAAATTCAAGTTCATACATAGACATTCTAAAAATGATTTTTCTTTGAACCAAATAATGTACAAATCGCTCATGTGCTGAAGACATACTGCAGTTTGTTTGTTGAGAGATCAGTACTGTGTGATTAGTGTGAAGTAGGCCTCTGCGTTTTGCAGTGTTCATACATTGAAGCATTTGAGGCACTGAGGCCATGACAAGGCTACAGGGAGTCCAGCACTGTCCATACTCAGAAGGACACTTATAGAAATACTGTCCCAGTTCACCTGCTCATGTGCTACCCTGTGCTCTCGCTCTCCTCACTCTACTCTTTTCTGCTCCATCATACAAGAAAGAAAGGTTGTGTGCAAGGACAACTGGACATATTGAAATGCTTTAGGGGGACCTGGGGATTTTCCCCATGTATGTGGCACTGTGTTAAGGTGTGAACACCAGTCACGTCACTGAAGCAAAGACAAATGCTGTGCATATGATAAGACACCCCACATTCATCTATGTTTTAGTATTGTGGGGAATACACAAAATAGATAAGTATAAATCTTGTCTTTTAGATTTGATAAGCCTATTTGGTATTACTGAAATGCAAACTCAACGTTTCATTTGAGCTTATTTACATGCTTGTCAAGTGCACACAACTTTCAATGATGTAAGTGATCCCTTCGGTTTATCAACAGTGTCACGTTGCATGGACACGTGGGAATGTCGGCGTCAAAACAGTTGACTATTCTCTAAAGATTATTCTCAAAAACAAGGCTTTAATTTGATACCAGCAAAAGCAGCTTTGGGGAGAGTTATCATTTTATCACATTTGTTCATTTAATTAAAAATACTGACTGTCAGTTGTAATCTATGAAATGAAATGAAAATAATAAAAAAAAAAAACATCTGCACACAAATTAAAAGTGACAAACTGAGACCCCAAAACCTTGAATCATACTGAAAGCTGATGTTGTGGTCGTATCTGATCCTTTACAATACAATGGCTTTAAAAAATGGCTTATGGTCACTCAGTTCCCCAGACACTGAGCAAAATGCTCTGCTGTGTGAAACACAGTACCCCCAACTGATTATTCACTCATTTGTGAAACACTGTTCGAGCTTAGTCAATGAAAACAGTTGTCTAGTATTCTCAGTAAGGCTGGGCTCAAACCGCCACCATTCTCACTCAGTATGTAACAGATAAGCAGAGTGAGCTTCGACTTTTACCTACTCTCAGGGCTGGCTACACACAGCTGACACACTCGACATTCATTTAACAAAGAGGCCTTTATCGAGACCTGGTGGAGACGTGGGTCATGGCGTGACTCAAACTACATTTAGTTTGGTATAAACATTTGTCAATATGTACAGGTCAGAGCAAAATTAGTGTCCACACTGGCATTTTATGAAACTGCTGTTTGTAAACAGTAAAGAGATTCAATTTCGTAGTGATTTCTCTGAGGTACTTTAGAGATTCTTCTCATCTCGTCCCCCAAAAAAGCTGTCAATAGAACCAGAAACATAAAAAAAAACCCCAAGGGAATATAAGCTATCTGTCAGAGGTGACAGTTGGTGTCACAGTGGCTACCTCTGTACTACGTCACTAATCTCTTTAATACAGCTGTGCAGGTTGTCCAGTACAGTGTTGGGTCCCACGCCGCTCAGCCCTCCACCTCCTGAGGACGAGGCCCTCAGTTCCTGCAGGCTGAGCTCCAGCTTCACCACTGCCTCTCGGAAGGCAAATTTGTTCCTCGTCTGAGGGATGCAGTCCACGTAACCTGAGCAGTAGTCTAGCAGCTGGTGGCCAGCGTCCAGCACCTGGCTGCTGGCGGGGCTTTCGGAACTGGTGTGGAGGGCGCTGCTCAGGCACTCAGCACACTCCAGCAGGGCCTCGCGGCTGACCCGCTCCAGGGGCACCCTCTCCGCCTGCTGCCTGGTTCGCCGAAGTGCCACTTTGGAACCGGCAGACGGCGCCGTGTGTGAGGAGGCAGTGGTGGTGGCTCCGTTGGCCATTTTGGTGGGGGTCGTGTTGGCGGTGGCAGAATTAGATGAGGAAAAGCAGGAGGAAGATGCAGGAGGCACTTGTGGTGGTGGCACTGACGGTCTGCCCGTCGTCGCTCCTCCTGACATACGTCCCGACCTGTGACCTTTCAGCGTGTCTCCGTTTACTTCCACAGGTGCTCCTCCAACCTGCTCCTCTCCGTCGCCACTGTACGAGTGTTGCAGGCTGCGCAGAGTGGGAGGTGGAGGAGGAGCACACTTGGGTTTTACGAGTCGCGGCCTGTCCCGGTCTGCTTGGTGCTCAGACAGCAGTTTGAAGCGGTTCCCCTGAGAGTCTAGCCCGACCAGGTGCACGTCAGCTGGGCTGTGCTTCAACGTGGGCGAGATCAGGACTGGAACTTTGTGGTTGTGAGTTGGTGCACCCGATGTGGCCGATGAAGCGCTCGAACTAGAAGTCTTGGAGGGAGATGGCCAACTCTGCTGCCTGTCCAGGCCTCCGCCACTCTCCTCTCTACCCTCCCTGACCCGACAGAGACTGTCCGATTCCCCCACCTCCCCCCCAACCCCTGGTGCTCTCGCCCCTACAGCAGTGCCCCGGGGTAGTAGCTTGGCTTTGGGCCTTTCCCTGATCTGTGCGGTCCCCTCATCCATCTTCCTCAGCAGAGTTTCTGAGGGCCGAGCGGCCCCATTCTCTGGCTGGGAGGTTGTGGAGGCAGTCCTCTCTAGGGGGGGTTTAGCACTGCGGTTCCTGGGTAAAGTCAGAGCCATGCGCTCCAGGTCTGGCAGCCCAGCAGACATAGAGGAGGTAGAATTGGACCTAGGGAAGGGTTTAGGCCCCCCAGCTATACTTCCACCATCCTCTGAAGAGGTTGCCTTTCCTGTCCGTAGGCCCAGGGTCTTTTTGATGAGTCTAGGGGTGAAAAAACCAGCCAACCCACCCCAACTGCTGCCGCTCGTCACCTGTGAACCAAGGCCCCCACCAGAGGGTTTCTGTCCAAAAGCAGCCCCACAGCAGCGTGACTGACCCTGGGTGGGCTCCCCATGGGAGTGGGAGTGAGAGGGAGAGGCAGAGAAGCCACTGAGACTGTCTGACTGGGGTAAGGGAGGAGGAGCGCTGAAATCGGCAGTAGGCTCGTATTTCTTGTGAGGCTGCGTTTCCATCTCCCGGAAAGAACTGCTTCTCTTGGGCGGCGTCGGGAGGTTCTGTTGGAGCTGAGAGGACGGTGAGGAGGAGGAAGAGGAGGATTTTTTCTTTATGAAGGAGCTAAAGAAGCCAGTCTTGCGGTCTCGTGTAAATGTGCCCATATCCTGTCCATCCTCTAAGAGGCTGCCGGGAGATTTATCTCGTGGCTGCTGTTTTCTGGGCAGAGCCGGCGAGCTGCCTGATCGACCATCTCCTCCGAACAAAGTAGAAGCCCAGCCTGGAGAGAAAAGAGAGGACTGGATTAAAACTTGAAAAGAAAATGAAAAGATACAACTAAACTGAGCTGACCTTTGCTGGAACACACATAATTTGTTTAATGTTGCTTAATATCTTTCAAGAAACAGGTAATAAAGAATAAAGCTCTCAGTATGCTTGCCTATACATCAGTGTTACTCATCGTATAAAATAGCTGTGTGCTGTTGTGATAAGATGGACCATTCCGTCACTCTCTTAAAGCTTTCCTCCTAGGGGACTTATGAATAAGGAAAAAGCCTTTCAGAGAAAGGAATGGAAAGTTTTGAGGTCATGCCAGTCATGCACACACTAATTCAATGATTTACAAGCTGCCCTTGTAAAAGAAGGGATGATGAATACACATGCCAAACAGAAACCGCCCAACCACTTACTGGGAGGGCTGTTGTATAACTTTGCCTTTCAACACTGTGAATGAGGGGCCTTACATATACAGGATTTCTTACATGGCACGGTTCTCTCTTCATAGTATTTGCAGATAAATATTTGTATATATAAATGTAAAATATGAGCACATCAGCCATGACCATACAGTAAAAAGATGATTTGTTGTTTCAACCTTTGTGGTCTCATTATTATCAAGTGTACACTTAATGTTTTATAAGAGACTTGTGTTGTGCTTTGTGACACTGTGCAACATTTTACATGTTCAAACAACCATTAGTATTGGATTTATGACTTCATGAAACATTAACTGAACATTTATTGGTAAATACTTATGTTTGTGGAAAAACAACAGAGAGGGTAAATATGATGGTCGCAGTGGCAGAGGAGGTAAAAAAAAAAAAAAAAGGCAGAAGACAGTCTTCTTCTCATATCAGGTGAACACACAAATAAAATAAACATTTATTTTTAATATAAAACAAATAAATAAGCATTAACTTAAACAAGACAAGATAAAAAAAAACAGGAAATATGATGGGAATTTAATATTAAGGTTTGTAAATATGAATACATGATGTTATCATGTCTTGATTGTGATATGGGGGGTAATGCAACAAACAGGGCATGGAAATATGCACAGAATATGAGTAAGATCTTCATTCAATCAGAGACAACAAATAGTTTCCTAATATGTGTGTCAGAGAAAAGGAACAATGGCTATGTTGAAAATGTAGATCACTACATGATGTAATTATATTTATACATTTGTATAATATATTTGTGTGTTTGTGGTTGACTTACACATAATGTGACACAGATCACACTTATAATGTGTGAGGAAATATTTTAATGTTAATGCTAAAATGTTGATTTTTATATACACTGTGCATGGGAAGAGTGTGTTCTGGGATAAGGAAATTGTTAAACTAGCAAGGACAGTATAAATAAAGTATTCAGCATATTCAATCAACATGACAGAGGTTGAGCTGGTGTTCTTCGGGCTGACATACTGAATGTAGTGGCAGTCTCACACAGTAGTATTTTCTCTCCATCTTTCAGTACTGCATGATGTAGGTAAAAATGGCAGAAACTTCAGTATTTCCACAGTTTTTTTTATTGTTGTTGTGGAAGGATTGTTTTAGTTTGTGTAGAATACACCTTTATTTTGTCTGTGTATTTATGGTGTAGGGAGCTCTTCTAATTGTTGTTGGATGACATGGACATGAGCACTGAAGTGACGTGGCCGAATAAACAGAACCTTGAACCTTAGAAATCAAATACTTTTTTACTAAAAGTACTGACACGGCTGTAATTCTAGGCCAGTGTACACGGACTCTGTCAGGCTGTGCTTGCAGAACTGCCTTGAGGTAGCTCTGGATGATCGACCGGATTCCAGACACGTGCTGGCACCAGTGGTCAGTTGGGAAGGAAAATGACGGCCCTTCTATTCAGGCGGCGGGCATGGCGGCGCTGCAGATGACTCTGTGCTTTGGTGTCTTCTGGTTTACCTGCAGAATCATAAGGTGGTGCATCTGACTGGTTGGCGGTAAGGTGGACATGTCTGGCTGTACCTGAGTGACCGTGCGAGCCGTGGTCGGATCGTCCGTCAAGTCCACCCTCAATGTTTTCCTTGTTTTCTGTGTGCTTGTGGAGTGTGCGAGATTTGGAAGGCAACAGGGGCATGTCGTGACTGAAGGAGTGCAGTGGTCCGCAGTGACCAGAGGAGGCCGTCTTACAGAGCTCCTCCGCTACCTCTGCAAAGTACAAAAAAGGAAAAAACTGAATTAGAAGTCATGATCCACATTAAACGTCCAAATAAACATACATTTATTTACCCTCATTAAATAATTTGTCAAACTCTTGCATTACGCAGTCAGATATAAACTGGTTCTCTCTCTTATTTGACACTTCTATTTCTTCCCATATTTTATACACTTTGCTGCTCCAATGAAACTGTTTCAAGGACTTTCTAGCTGTCTATCAAAGAAGCTAAATTTAACAGGAAGCTCAGCTGATAAAAGGCAGCTTTCTGAATGAGATCCAATTTCCCTGTAAAGCTTAGTCACTGCAGCGACATGAAGCTGAAGCTTTGTTAAAGCAGGTTCTGAGCTAAACAAAAGACTGACAGTTGAAGTTCACCCCAGCTGAGGATAAGCAACATGTTACTGTACCTTCAGAGATGCTGGAGTCGTGGAACATTGTTTCAAAGGCTTGGTGGATCTCTGCAAATGAAGGTCGGTCCAGTGGACTCCACTGCCAGCCTGACATAGTGAAAAAAACGAGATGGGAATTTTAGTACAAGAAAATAGTGTATTTGGTTTTCTAATTACAGGATGGCAAGCTTTACGACAGTGTAGAAACCCATGGTGTCAAAGTAGATGCTTAGTAAGAGGAAGTTAAGATAGCTACTACTCACATGCTCTCATGAGTTCATAGACTTTGGGTGGGCACCCCTCGGGCTGTTCCATGCGGTAACCTTTCTCCAGGAGGTCATACACCTGAGACAGATCAATGCCAGGGTATGGAGACATGCCATAGGTGGCAATTTCCCACAGCAGCACTCCGAATGCTGTAAGGAGGGAAAGTTTAGCAGATCAAACTCTGGCAATAAAAATAAGCTACAAGAGAGACAAATCACATCTTAGTTTAAATGTATGCACATGTGATGCTCACCCCAGACATCAGACTTGATGGAGAAAGTGTTGTATGCGAGGCTCTCTGGCGCAGTCCACTTAATGGGGAACTTGGCCCCAGCATGGGCAGTGTAGGTGTCACCAGTCATCAACCTGCTCAGGCCAAAGTCTGCAACCTTCACGACATGATTCTCCCCGACCAGGCAGTTCCTTGCTGCAAGATCCCTGAGTCGAAGAGAAGGGCAGGTGAAGGGTTGGTGAGAAAAACTTGACTATTTTGACATATGAGACAAAAATGCAAGGGGACACAGTGAGATCATCCCCTTACCTGTGTATGAAGTTCTTCTTTTCCAGGTATTCCATGGCAGAGGAGATCTGAGTGGCCATGTAAAGCAGTACCACAGCGTTCACCTCCTCCTTGTCACAATCTCTCAAGTAGTCCAGCAGGTTGCCGTGGGGCATGTACTCTGTCACGATGTAGAATGGGGGCTCCAGCGTACACACACCTGTGGGAGAGGCAGCAGTTTGAATACAGATGCCAACGCAAACGTGAAAATGTCTGTGAAGACCGACTCAGGAGTCATTTCGACATGTCAGAAGGTACTGAAATAAAAAGTGGTTTGGTTCTGAGGATGTAAAGCAACCTATATATATATATATATATATATATATATATATATATATATATATATATATATATATATATATATATATATATATATATATATATATACACACACACACACACACACACACACACACACACACACACAAAATAAATAACATGAAAACAAAGGTTCATCAATAAAATAAAATGAGTTGTGTTCTAAAATACTAACCTAGTAACTGTACAAGGTTTGGGTGTTTAACCTCTTTCATAACTGCTGCCTCTTTCAGAAATTCTTCAACTTCCATGGTGTCCTCCTGTCATTGTACAAAATGGAAAAATGCAGACAGAAAATGTTTAAGTAAGTTGGACAGACAAAGCTGTTGGAAACGTCCCATACAGTATCTTGAGTGTAAATCATATGCAATACCAAGGTTCGCCTGCAGGTGGTGATCTATAACCACTGTTTTGACAATGCCCCATCATGTACAGATACAATGGCACTGAAATAATAATATTTAACAATTCTTTCTACACTTAAGTCCAGTGAAATCAATGACAATCATGACAATGACCGCTTACCTTGAGTGTTTTGACTGCCACTGTGAGGTTGTACTTTTTCCACACTCCTACGTACACCTCCCCGTACTGGCCTCCTCCCAGCTTGTGCTTCATGGTGATGTCTGTGCGCTCCATCTCCCACTTGTCGTGGATGGGTGACACGCCGTACACTGTGGGCTTGTTACACTTGGGTGCTGGGTAGTGCAAGGTGGTGACCAAGCCATCGGCCACAGTGGAGTGGTGGTGGACCAGTTCGGCCAGGGTGGCAAAACGGCTCTCAGATGTCACATAGACCTGAAGAGGAGGGACGGAGGTAGGCGAAGACAAAGGTAAAGAAGAAGACAGGGACAGAGTTAACAAATGTTGTCCTGCCACCAACTACAGCAAACATCAACACAACTGAACTATTACTTCACTCTTCTAAACTCTACCTTTCCATCAGAAGCTGTGTTGATCCGGTAGTGGTAGACTCTCCCCTCATAGCGTAGAGAAATCGACAGCTGTCCGGGGCTGCTTTCGCTTTCCCGGACCAGGAAGCTGCCATTGATGAGGGACGAGAGCAGGTACTCTGCGGCGCTGCGCGACACGGGCCCATGGTACCAGCTATGCTTCTCTAGGCTGTTGACTGGCGTGATGTAGTTTGAAGGGACCCAACCCTGGCCATTCTTCGAGCGCACTTCACTCCACTCTCCATTCTGGTTGTAGCCTAGCACACGCAGCTTCTCACCTGGAAATGGGAGGCGCAGCTTGTAAAAACTTGTTTAAATGATGATAGAACCTGTGGCAGGATGGACTGGTGGTTAAGTGGATTATTATGGTAAAAGAGTCACATGTTGATGGCTTTTATAAAGAGACTATAGCTAATCAGTGCTTGAGTAAACACCACAAGCCATTTTGAGAAAAGCAACCAATTTAAATGTGAAGATAAAAATGATCTAATCCTGAGCTTAAAGAGAAGGCACTTATATTTTATGATTATATTTTTTGTTACAGAATATTTCTCGACAGGTCACAGCGTTGGTCATTACGCCTTTATAATAACAAGTCACATACAGGACAGAAGAGTCATGGATGTGACTTCTCGTTGAACCTACGTCAAAAGCTATGGAACAATGACAGGGTTGGGTGAAGTGCATATCTGGCATAGAGGGCTAGGCAAAACAGGCATGTAGCGACTTGGTCTGTTGTCTCCGTCTGTCTCTGACGTAAGCACGGCAGACATGAGGCAGAGCGCCTCGTGTTGGAGGATGGAGGAGGGAGGGACTCATCAACAAACAATACTAAGCTAAGCAGTGATCAGTTCTGTCCTCAATCCATTGAATTCTTTCAGCCTGGTCAAACAAGGCTGCGCTGGCATGGTCTTGTTGCTTCAAATACCGGAGAGACAATTAAATTTGATCCAGGTGGAGTAACAGATTAATGCGCTTAAAGGCTTATCAGATGCCAAAACACAGCACAGTGGTTTATGATGCCCACAGACATGAATTTACAATTCTGCAAAGTTATCACAGCAGCAATAATCTGATCTTTTGCTACAAAGTAAAAACACACTATTCAACAGTTATCCGCCGGGAATGTACGCTTGTGTGTATTTGGCTGGTCATGGCAGCACCAAGACGTCATGCTGCAGCAAAAGTTGAGCCAGGTTAAATTTTTTTGTCTGCATTTTTCGCAAACTGCAATGCTGGACCGGCCTCATTTAAATGAATGAGGTGACTGAGGTTTTTCACGCAGGGCTAGAGCTGATCTGAATGAGGATTTGGGCTATCATGACTTTTTCGCAAACATTTAATTTGAGGAGCTAAAGTAAGTCAAGTCAGTACGACAACCATGGCCCACGAACATATAACCACTAATCCGAGCTGCAGGTCTAGTTCTTAAAACAAAACGCTCCATGCTAGCAATCCACAGAGCTACATTAAACGGAGATGGTTATCCACAACCAGCCCACCAATCCATCAGTCTCCTCTGTGTCTGTCTTCTGTGTCTGTAGGTTTTGTGGGAGTGGAAACACTGACTGCCTCCCTGCCTCACACTGGGAGAAATGTGTGCCTGAAGCGGGACTCTGGTCTGGCCTGGCCTGCTTTGGCCTGGCACGGAGAAGAGACAATGCTTAGTCCCAGACGAGGACCTGCTAAGTCCCTCTCTCTGATCAGCCTCTGCCCGCTGCACTCATCCACCTGTTATTATTACAGTTGAACGTCTTCCATATTAATGCAGCATTCGAGGCATGCTGGGGTGTTTCCATGCGACGCAGGCAAAGAGCGGCACAGACGGGAAAAGTGCACTGCAGCCTGGGAGCGCACATGTGCTTGCATGCATGTGGGCAGGAATCTCAGATTCACTCCATGAGTCAGGGTCTAAACATCATTTCCATCCCAGGCAGCTGCCGTGGAAGTCCTGAAACGAGGGATAATTAACACACTCTGCCACGTTTAATGCTTTAGATCGGTGTGGGACACAAGCCTGGCCGTCTCTGGATGATATTATGAGGATATTTTAAGCTCATTACTCAGGGGAGAGCCGGTTCACCGGTTAACTGCTGCTGGTTGAGAGAGAGGTGTGGACTGAAGAAAAGGTTTGTGTAGTGGAAGTAGGAAATAAGAGAGTAGTGAAAAGACAAAGACATTGTATAAGCATCAGTGATATTTTAGTCTGTGTGTCTGCACAGGTTTCAGATAACATTTGTTAGTGACAAGCTAATACTATTTTTCAACCTCTGGACTTGTGGATAAATAAGAGTATAAAAACATTTGGCTTACAGGTGGTGTAAAAGAATTCAAGTGTAGTGTTAAAGAGGGATGTGGGCGGGTGACAAAGAAATTTGATACCTGCTGATGTCAGGGGTTTAAAGTGACGCTTGTTTCAGCTCTGTTGACATGCCACATTCCTCTGGCATATCTATACTTTCGAAGAGTTTCTGACCCGCCAATCATTGGCACTGCCTTGAAGATTTCACAGATGACTCTTTGCTACATGTAAGGATATCACTCTGCTCTGTTGCAACAGCGTCCTTTCGGAAGGCGTGGTTGAAAATGATCAATGACATGGAAAAATATCTCCGGGCCTAACATGATGTAGCTAAGCAACAACCTCATCTGTGATGATGTAGGAAAATAGAGTATTGAAGGACAAGTCTTTCAAGTCTTTCAAGTCTAATTTCAGCACATAACAAGTTGTTCATAGTCTATACAAAATCAGTTTCAGTTGATTGAGTTAATTTAAAGTGAATCAGAAAAAAGAAACATAGTACACTGCACCATTGTTTACCTTTAGTGATGCTAAGGGTGTTGTCTCCGCTGGCGACAAAGTCATAAAGTGCAACGAAGAGGTTGGGGTCGCTCTCAGCTGCCCCAAGCAGGTTCTCCTTGGAGCTCCAGCGCACCGCCTCCGTCAGCGCTGCAAACTGTGTCCAGGCCGAACGGCCGGTGGAGAGCTTCTGGAGGAAGGGGGGAGCGAGGTGAGGGAGACAGAAGAGAAGCTATTAGACTAAAAGACAAAATGTGACTCAGAATGCGACATTATTTGCACAGGTGAACAATTACAAAAAACACCACCACAACAGCCACAATCGCAGACAGAAGTTATGTGCAGTCTACAGCAGAATCCCATTACAATGATTTGTTGTGTGTCTCATAATCACACAAAACTGATCACAGAAAATCTGTCCCATTCCAATATTGTCTTGAGGCAAAAAGTCGTTGAGTAGCTGAGTAGTACGGCTGATGCAGAATTCTCCATAATCCTAAGATTTCATTTCGCAGATGGTCTACCTTTCTGTCGAAGCGGTTCCCAATGCCTGAGGCCTGTGTGGACACGATGGCTGCTCAGAGCTGCCCACTCCTCCTCAAAACTGCCGCTTCCCTGCAGGCACCTCAAAAGCATTACTTTAACCAAACCACTCTCTGAAGAGCACTGTAATCACTGAGTACACACAGGGACCTGCTGCGTCTAGCCTGAGCCAGGTAAGATCTGAGGTGGGAGTGTTTTTGTATGTGTGTATATACAGAGAGCAAAGGGGGCGGAGCTACAACAGTGGGTGAGGTGATTCTTTCTCTGCACAGGATGCAGTAATTACCATAGCTACATAACACTCACCCAGACACACAAGGATGAAGTCGTACATGCATAGCTAACACGTACTACACTCGACAGCTGCTGCCAAAGTCACTGCATGTCTGGACAGCTGCTGAGCGAGTGGGAGAGGAGGATGGCAAAACAGAGGCACAGAGAATGGGGAACAAGTACTGCAATACAAGCAACTTTAAAAAAGAAAACGCTTCTACACAGCATGTTTCTTCTTCCCTCAAAGTAAGATAAAAAAAAACAAATGACTTAAATATCAGCACAGGGATACTTTATTTGTTCATAAAATAACACTAAAACTACACAATTTAATTTAATAAAAAACAAAAGTGTAATTTCCCAGCTTGGGATTAATAAAGTCTGTCTGTCTGTCTGTCTAAAAGGCAGCCTTGCTCTCGGTTTTAAAGGGTGTAGTTTATGGCATAATTATGTAGGATTGTAATCTACAGAGTGATGTTTATAATTTGTCCATGTGAGAAAAATATTGTGAAACAACAGGGAAAGCAATACACCAAAAACCTGTTTACATATATCCCAAAATAAAAAGTGATTTGGCAGTGACCAAATGAAAAAAAACAGATCATTACTTCCTTGTCATTACTTCCTCACAATGGTGTAACCTTGTGTGTTGATTTTTACTACAGTCAAAATGTAAATGAAATACTTAAAGGTAAGGCAATATATAAATGTTTATATATATATTGAAATGAGTTGATCCGTGTCAGTTTCCTCCTCCTGGAGCCGTTGAACTGTACTCTGCTCACTGTCAGACCTGACAAATCACTCCCTCTTCAAAGTAACATTAAGTGTTGCTTTTATAAAGAAGCATTAATTAGCAGTCATAATGTCTTTTCACTTTTAACCACCATCGACTGATTCTGTGGTTAATTACTTTTGGCAGTTAACACTGAATGTTATACTCATGAGAGGTTTCACTCATGCCTACAAGGTCAGGTGTTTCGTAAAAGTGGCAAAGAAAACTCTGCATGTTTACCAAAGGTCCTGTATAAATAGTGTAATTACTTCTCCACAATGGCAATAATGGATGTCAATGAGGTAGATGTCTGCCTTTTTACAAAAAAAAAAAAAAAAGAATTAAATGTTGAACTGAATCAACTGAAGGAAATATGTACTGTACATTTAATGTACTGTACATGTAATTCTTTTCGCAATTTCACTACTGTAATTCAACCAACAGAAAAGGGATGAAAAAGTAAAAAATTAACAACATCACAAGATATTTAGTCCCATATAATAGTGCAGATTTATGCCCCACATCTAATACATAAAAATACAAACAAACTAACAAATGCAAAAATAGTATGCTACTAAGCTACTAAAGAAAACTGGGGTAAAATCTCAATTGTGACTAACACGAATGGAGCTGATTATGAAAACTCAGCTGATGTGTGAACAATCACACACAGACCACAAGTTAACAATTCATTCTGGTCTGATTAAAGAATTGAGACCACAAACTCATCAGACCATCAGCGAGAACGATGCAGACTTTTCACTCTACACTGGCATAACCTTGTGTGATTAAACCATCTAATGTACTTTCATTCAAATTCAAAGTATTGAGTGAAAACTGTGTTTCACTGCTCCAATTTTAAAATTCACCAGAAATTCACCAAGAAATTAAGCATTTCCCATTGTTAGTCTACACCATTTGGCAGACACATGCCATGCATGCACATGAGAGCTTTGAGAGCTTTGAACAGTGATGTGTCCAAATGATAGCTCTCAGTATCTTTCTCTTTTTTAGTTTTTTTTTTCTTTTTCTCCAATTTAGCTCATTATTGTCTAGTACACTATACCTACTATACCTTTATTCTGGACCAGCATGCACTGCAGCGCGGCACTGGCCGTGACCTGGCTCAGCCACAGTTCCCAGTACATCCTCTGCCGTGGTGTGGTCAGCTACCAGCCCCAGTATCCAAAGTAACACTGTGGTTTTCTCAATCCGCTGTGCTGACTCTGAACAGTTTTTTTAAAGCTTGACTGTGTCTACGTAGAATCAGACGATGGAGACCGAAAAGCACAAGTGTTCATTCTCCAGGCAAAGAAAAAAAGAAGACTAAAAAGGAGCACCAGCTACTTCTTTAAACTCCTTCACTGTGTGTACAGAAAGTACAAATGCTGTACCCGAAGCAATTGGAGAGAGACGGAGACCCCCCCAGACAAAGTATTTATCCACACTGTCCTTGAATAAAACCATCTAAACTTCTGAAGTTATAGTAGTGACTTGCAGCCTCCTGCTGGGAACTGCCTACTAGCTTTGATGTGGCCTGAAGGAGTCAAGATTTCCAAGGTCCATCTGGTGAGCACAGACATCCATGACTGATGTTCCCTGCGGTTTAATGCACTGTAAGGGATGGCAAAACCTGGCAGAGAGAGGGAGTGAGAAAAGTGTGTGGTAAAGGGGTGGGGGATCACGTATACGCAGAGGTTGGGGGAGAGGTAGGGCAGGGTGTATGGTATGGAGGAAAGTTGAGCTGAATGTGATGTATGTGTGTGTGTGTGTGTGTGTGTGTGTGTGTGTGTGTGTGTGTGTATGGTGGTGGGGGGTGTGTGAGGCCTGGACCAGCGCTGTGGCCAACAGCAGATGGCTGGTCTTGTTCCCCTAGGGACGGGGGGCAGGGGGGGTCCTATTGACCCACACTTTTCTTCTCTGTGTGTGTGTGTGTGTGTGTGTGTGTGTAAATGTGCATGACTGCAACTGCTGTAGCCAGGCTGAGCCAACTGTCAGAGCTGCTCCTCTTACACAGTTACATATCCCTCTTCTCAGGAATGTTTTTAATGAAATAGAGATATTATGATACACACAATTGTCAAAGGTCTTGATTGGAGAAATCTCAATTCCAGTCACCCCACATGAACACGTAAGACACTCAATCACTCATTAGTCAAGTATTCAAAGGCTCAAATCAAATAACCTAATTACATTAAATTGTTTTCATAGTATGATCAAGCTTCATTAATTTGAGCATATTTCTTAAATTGCTTCTAAATCCTTCTTATGCCAGACAAAAAAAAAAGCAAGATCCTGTTCCACTTGGCTGAGCTCAAACCTCATGAGCTGAATCGTTTGATTACGGGAGCAGTTGGTCTGCATGGGGTATGTCGTGTGCCCGTCCGGGTGCCTCTGTGTGTGCTGTGAAGTGTAACACGTGTGTTCTGAAGAAACTACGGCTTTGTGTTGAGCAGGGCAGAAGAGGGTATTTCCAAATCGGAGGGGCATACCAAGCCCGCGCCCCCTAAGACAGCTGGGACTGAGGTGACCCTGGCCTTAAGGCACACAAAAACACACATATGTAGACACACATCAATGGTGAGACTATCTCCTTGGCTGTCCCTCGACCCTGCTGCTTCCCCTGCAGCTGTTTTTGTATGAGAGTTTGTGCCTCTGTGTGTCTATGAATCTTCCACTTCACCCACCCCACCACCTCGTGCCAAACTATTAAAAAACACCACAACATCACTTGCACACCCTTATCAAAAACAATACAGATCATATCTGAAGCCTGTGACCAGGCGAGGTAAGGGTGTATTTTTAGCTGTTGGAGAACAAAACATAGCAGCATGACATCCAGAAATAACTCTGGTGAGCACATAGTGGTGGTGGTGCGGAGATAGACGGCCGGCTATCTGCAGGAAGCCCTAACAAAAACCTGAGACAATGTTGCGGATGGGACCTGCATACACAAGACATTACATAAACCTATAGGATGGGCCACATCAGATCCTGTGGCAGAAAAGATGAAGAATACAGAAGTTAGAAATCTATGCAAAGAGAGGGCTGGAGTCTGAGAAAATTTACAGTGATGTACTGTAGGTGATAATCTAATAACAGCCTTTATTTGTCTTCTGATGTACTCTGAGGATCACATTGTGCCTCACTGACAAATGTTGTAATGGCTCTTTTTTTCATAAGGCCTTAGAAACACATGAAAATACTATTTGTGATGTCACGAAAGGAAATTTGAGGGGACATTTTCAGTCGTCACGTCAAGAAATTTCAAAGTTAGAGAAAGGCAATGATTTGAATCAAGACAGGTTTATTAATATAAGCCGCGGATCCCTCTGTGTCTGATGGCTTTACAGTCTGTACACCATAAGACATCCTGTAACCCTTTCTTTACACTTGAATCAGATAAGGGAAACAAATGGGACAAGCTTTAGGAAAAGCATCAGACAAAAGATCCCTCTTCCTGGGCACAAATCCAAATGTACTGAGTAGACAGCAGAGGAATAGAAATACGATGAATCGATCAAAAGGAAATTATTTGGAAACTGTCTGGATGCCAAAAAGGGTGATTGAGAAGACGATTGCTCCAGGTTCCAGGCTTTTCTCTGAATATGTTTAAATTTCAGACTGTTGACAAAACAAGATATTTTAAGACATCATTTAGCATTCTTCTTTGACTGATTAATAGGTAATGACATCTTCAAAAATCTTCAGTTATAGCCCTATATAGCATTCAACCAGGAAACAAAGTAACAACGTAATACAATTCTTAAACAAAGAAATCACCACAAATCTATGGGAAATACTGTCAAACAATGTCTGTTTGCAGAGTTTTTTGGCAGTAGGATAACTTTACTGTGCTTATTTGAGGCATTTTTATTTTCAGACATGTTATAGAGTAAATATTTAATGGATTTATTAATCAAGATTAATCCATTCTAGTGTATGTGAGTTCACATGCTTGTTTCTAACACGTCACTAAACTGATTATGAACAATCTATCTACAGTTTGAGAGGTAGTCCATAGACAATCCATGGCTGGAGAGGAGAGTCAGTTGTTGTTCATGGAGGACTGGACAAAGGACAATAGCCTCATTAATGCCACATCACAAATGTGTGTGTGTGTGTGTCTCAGAAAGACATTCCCTTGTTTATGAGGACTAGAAATTTAGTATGTGAAATCAAAGCTGCTTGCCGATATCAGTATGAAACACCCGATGAGTTAACCTGCAGTTGAACTACTGTGTATAGTACAGCATGTCCACACTGGCAGATTCACATCTCTCACTAAACCAAACCCCCGCCTTTAACACATCCTAATGTCGTAAACCTCTCTGAGTAAGTACCCACACACGGGCCACTGCCGGGAACGCCTGTGAATGTTCTCTATTCGGCTCAGTTGATGCGGCCATCGCGTCTGCTGTCTACGTGGAAATACATCAATAGGGAGTGGACAGACACCAGTCTGGGCCTAAGGGCTGGTGGATCATCCTGGAATGGAGAAGCTCACCCTGCCCTGCCCCTCTCAGGGCTTGTTATGGGTTAATAATGGGCTCTAAGTATTTTCCCTTTAGGTGTGAAGGCAACAAAGCTAAGTGCTTCTTTATGTGACAGCAGAGAGGACAAATGGTGTACAATGACTTGAAACAAACCCCTCACCCTGGTCTGCTTCACGCATTGGGCAAGCACGGCAAACACAGCTTGACAAGATAAGACCAAAGAAACATTTTAATAGACTAATTATATGGTGAGCATCCAGGGAACGGACATCGAGACTGTGAAGTCCTACAAGTACCTGGGTGTTCACCTAAATGACAGCCTGGACTGGACACACAAAACAGACGCCCTTATCAAGAAGGGCAACAGCAGACTGTTCCTGCTCAGGAGGCTGAGGTCTTTTGGAGTGCAGTGACCACTCCTCAGGACCTTCTATGACTCTGTGGTGGCATCAGCCATCTTTTACGGGACAGACAGACAGGGACAGTAGGAGAATGGACAGACTGGTGAGGAGGGCCAGCTCTGTCCTGGGATGCCCCCTGGACTCAGTGGAGGTGGTGGGAAACTGGGAGAGGATGATGGCTAAGCTGTCATCCCTGTTAAACAACACGTCCCACCCTCTACAGGGACACTCTGACAGCTCTGGGCAGCTCCTTCAGTGAGCGGCTGCTCCATCCACGCTGTGTGAAGGAGAGGTACCGCAGGTCCTTCCTGCCTGCTGCTGTCAGACTGTACAACAAACAAAATGCCCACTAGTCTGCAGACAATAAACAAATAACTTACTAATAACTGGACTCTTGCTCAATACACTCCACTTCACCTCACTATTCATTTCACTGTTTCACTGTTTCACTGTCTTCACTTATTTCTACCTGTGATATTATAATTTTCTTATATGTATTCTCAGGCAGATCCTGTCTCTGTACTGTGTACAGGTATAATTATAATTAAAGTTATAATTATTTATTTTTTCTTCAGATTTTTATGCTAAATATCTTTTCTTAAAGGAAATCTGAATCTGAATCTGAATACAGAATTAACCTGAACCACTTCTGCACTCTCTGACCAGTAAAACAGAGGTAGTCTCTTTTTAGAAATACCACTTAAGTCCTTGTGATGTAAAATCTACAAAAAAATGCACAAAAACATGCATTTGGATTGTTAACAAGTATTTGTACTTTAGCTATGCTCAATCCCCAAACCCAAAAGAAAGCGCGTTTTTCTGTCCAGCAGAAGCCGTAAATTCACACTGTACATAAGTGTACTGTAAGCACACTGAATGGAAAGGTTACTTTGACATGATGACAGTAGATGTCAGAGCGCCGTCCCGCTGTAGATCTGCCTGCTCTTGTCCAAAACATCACACGGTGTATGTGGATGATGTAAAACGTCTGGCAGAGGTGTGTGTTTATGTGGTGTTGATGCAACTCTTCACAGGTAGAACGGTGTGTACACCGCTGCAGATCTCTTCAAAGCCTGGGGGGGAAAAAAAACTCCTCCTCATTGATCTTCCTCTTTCTTTGCAGTGAGGGTTTAGAGAAGAATCTAAGGACTAATCTTGATGTCTGAACAGCTAATCTGTGTGCGGTACGGTTAAGCTGTGCTAGGATGTACGTTTAAGCTGCTTTACTATGACTCAGTTTAAAAGGACTGACCAGAATCCAAACAGAAGATTTCACTTCCGCTGTGCTCTTAGTCAGATAGCTGTGATGCAATGCCGCACTACGCCATCGCATCACTGATAAGAATGGACTGAAAGAGGGAAAGAGATAGAGGGGGAGAGAGAGAGAGAGAGACAGAGTGTGTTTGTTTGAATGTGTATATTTATGAGCATGCATACGTGTGGGTGTCTACAGTAAGTGTGCACAAGTGTGCGTTTCTAGCCAAGTCTCCAGCCTGCAACCCAGAAGATAAGCAGCAATGATAATGCCAGCAACAGAGGACTGATCCTGGAAGCGAATCAGAGCTTAACAGGCTTGGCACAGGGACCGTCCCCCTTTCCCACCCGATATCTCATTTTTTCCCTGCCGCACCATTGCAGCTTAAGAGCGAAAACTGCGATTTAACCAGGAGCCACTACAGCAATTTGGCGAGACCTTTCCGCAAAGTTTAAAACATTTGGTGTTTCTAAGCTGACAGATGCAAGGCATGGTTTCACCATCTGCGCAGCCAATCACTCACTGTTCTGATTAATCCTCACTGTTTAATGATATAAGCTGAAGAGAGCCGAGGACAAGGACTAAAAAACTAGGACTGTGGTTTTGGGAACTACACAAGGTTGACTGGTAGCAGATGCCGAGGCTCAAGGCTGCAACTGGGAGTTTTTGGTTAGAGAAGCAGTCACAACACAACAAAAACTACTCTGCTCTGTTGAAGTTTTTGTAAATTTCCAGTAATTATGTGACCATTGTCTTAAACTATGAATACATGCAAATTAGATCAATCTCTGAATTATGTTTTCAGGACAGTAAAATTGGATTTTGGCACATTTCTAACTCTTCTTAGAAAGATTTGGGAGTGAGGCCCATCGCAACAGCCAGGGTTCAGCAGAGACAAGACTTCTAGACAAGAAGAGCTGGTCAACTGCAGGGACTAATAGCAGAGGCTCAGGCAGGGGAATAGAGAGGCTTGGCAGTCCGCTGTAGTACAGGGCTCAAGATGAGGTCGAAGGCACAGAGAAACATAAATTATTTAACACACAACCATTACAGAGCGCACAATGGTACATGCAGTCTTTAGACATAAACCATGTTTGGTTGTGTTAAAATGATGTGCACAGAAACAGTCTATGCTTTTACAAACACATCCATCTAATCACACTTATTCCCAACTCTGAGACAATCAGTCAGACTCATCGGTTTTGCCCTAATTTCTAGCCAGTTTCTCCCAGAAGAGGTGTGGCCATGGCTCCTCCTAGTGGTTAATTGCAGTCACTAGGACAGACTAAATCATTTTTTAATCAGCAAATCATCTTTACCTCAGGATATTATCTTTAAAAACCTATTAAAATCTCACCCATAGCTGCTGAAGCATCTGAAACTTGATTTTCCACAGATATCGCAGTGGCTGCTGTGTGACTTATCCCAGTTGTTGGGGGTTTTAGCACACAGAGTCTACAGAAAAGTGGATTTGTCTCTAATCTAATTTCACCCGTGATGCAAATCAGCTTAGGTCCTTGGATCCTGGATCCAGGCATCTCTTTTCTCCTCTGGGCAGCTTTTACAACACTGCACTTTAGGTATAGCTGGCTCCACACTGACTATCAATACTGCTGCCAAAAAAATATTCAAATCCACTCATCTGCCCCAATTTCCATGATCTGTTTAGAGTAAAAATAGATTAGCCTCTCGCTTTGTTGATTTTATAAACATAAACCTCAGAAGTATCGTTACTGGTTCTTCACACAGTCAATTCACCATCAGGGCGACCCACTCAGATTTTTCATGAGCAAAACACAGATTTCATGAAAGTGACAAACACTGAAAAGCAATAAACTGCCACGCATCTTCACTACCGAGGCCAGTATTTCAGCAGATTCGCCCCTCTGTGTCTGTTCAAAGGACTCTCCCACTGCAGTGTGTGTATCCGATGAACCCACTGCAGAGATGGAGATTTCTGAGCTCCTGACAAGGCTAAAGCGGTGGAACCGTCAATATTTTGCAGCCACTGATTCACCAATACTACTGTTCGACCAACACTCCTAGAGGTGGCTGTCTCCCTTTGAATCAGCACAGAGGCGATTCAAAGTCCTTGTTTAGCTCAGTGTTTTTTAGCTGGCCTGTCTGTCTGGTGGCGTAAACATGGTCTTGCTGGGAGTCAGGGATGCTGAATTAGCGATGAGCTGAGGAGAACTGCCGCGCACCTGAGCAAGGGGACGGGAGCTGACTCAACTCGTATGAAGCGGGGAAAGACAAAGACGGGCAAAGCTGGAATCGACAGATGTTAAAAACTTCCCTGCTACTGAAGAGAGAGGCATGAAGGGGAAGGGAAAGGGGAGGCCACTGGGCCAGGCATGTTACCAGCTAATTTACCCCAATGCCCACCAGACTCTTGTTTGTTCCCCTGAAATGACTCAGTGGTTTCAGGAATACTGATAGAAACTGTATTTCTAGAGAGCTTGTGCACATTATGACACACAAACAGATACTTACTGGAAAGACAGGCAGTGACACACACATGACTTTAACAGATAAAAACGCATTCTTCATAGACTGGCACCTTTCAATTATAAACCAAGAAGGCATCACTTATCCTCAGAAATATGCTGGTCTGTTATAAAGTGGTTATCAAGCTGGATTAATGAAACCGCTTCAGCATGTTGATCTCTGATAGGTTCCAGTGGGAAAGAGTCGGAAGCCATTCTGCATGCGTAAACGCAAACACAGAGATACTAAAAACATCTCGTCGCGCTGGTTGACTCACAGCTACACTGTGCATCTGTTCTTGCACTTCCTTTATGCTGCTGTGCCGCTTCAACTTCCCAGCATGGGATCAATAAAGCTGATCTTATCTGAGCTTCCTCTTGACAAGATCCGGCCACATGAAGTCATTGTCAAATCAACAGAAATAAAATCTAACTACCCCGTCATTCAACACTATTGCAGAACAGATACACCAAACGACAGAATATTCTAATCACGAATTGATCTCATAAATGACTGCAGGGGCGCTGTGCTTACTTATATATTGTACCAGTAAACATAATACAAAAATAACATCTGGTTCTGTGGCTTCTGGTCATAATAAATTAGTAACTTCAACACATCAATTTTGTCTTGTTACTTGTGAGTATTGTGATTTATTGGCCCTTTACAAACTAAATAATGAAGTAGCCTATGGCAAAATAACTGAGAAATTCAGAAAATATATTTTATTTTGAGCTCTAATAAACACCATGAATGCTTCCTAGCAATCAAAATAACCTCCTTAAAAGAACAAATTTCACCCAAAAGACGTGCAAGATACTGCTGCATCATCACATAAATAGACTACAAGAAAAAAGGCACTTTGATAGTCAGTGGAAGACTGAGTGCACAGTCCCAAGCTTCCTCACTTAAGAGTCTTTGTTCTATTATTGTGTGCTTTGAAGAGTAGCAGTCTCTCTGCAGAGTGGCTGTGTGACTGCATCCTGGCTGCTATAAAAAGGCCACTGCTGCTTCGACATTGGAGAGAACAGAACAGTGCCGACGCTGAGTAGTGCTGCACTTAGTATGTCTTTCTGTCTGTCTGTTCATGTACCTCAGGCCAGGCCAGGGGGCTTTCGAGATGCGCTGGCCAGGAAGCTAAAATGTGTTCCCTTTCCAAACGCTTGCACCTTCTACACATCCATTGCTTGCTGCGATGGCATGAGGACATTGGGTCTGGGACATCAGCGGAAACTTGGAAAGTTACACCAGTAGTTTTACATCTTTGCAGCACATGTGACGCGACTGCCCACTGGAGGACGGACACATACGAGTGAGAAACAAAGCCAACCACAGGCAGACAGGTGTCAAACACCTCACCGAGTCCACAATCGAGCCATGCACGGGATGTCACAAAAACACAGATATAGAGAGGAGGGTTGGGTAGATTCTGTATTCAGAAAAAAATGCATTATAATGTTGATGATATTCTGCACGCCACCTAGCAGACATTCTGTCATCTCCATTACTTATAAGTCCAGATCAACCACTGAGAGACCCTGCCTGAGGGGAGAAGACAGGGAGGAAGGAGGCAGCCATGTAAGGCATGGAGGGGGTTACTGCTGGGCTATTTCTCCATGACTCACAGAGCAGATAACAATATCAAAGCCTGGCCATTGGTACTGCCACACCTCTGTTTCTGACTGCCTCCTTTTATACATGCCTGTTAACCCATGTTGTTCCTGTAATACACGACGTGCCTAATCATGTGAAAGAGAGGGGATAGACATTGGGGTATTAAAACATAATCGCATAACAGTGGCTTTAAAACTTTGATGTTTGCATGCGAGTAATCTTGCAATGACAGACGGTGACTTAAATAATTCACAAAGATTTCCCACCGGATCAAACTGTGCAGTCAGCCTGCTGAGTGTGTTGTAACAGTAGATATCATCAGACAGAGGATGTTAAGTGAGCATGTGAAAAACCACTAGGTATTGTAATGTGAGCCTGTGGTGGCTGCTATAGTGAGTTAATGGGGTGGAATTGCTTCTCAGCCTCCCGGAGGCAAGAATCACTGTTTACCAAAGCCAACTATCACACAGAGGAGAGGAGAGAGGAAAACACAAGCAGCCATCCTCCCAGTCATGACCCCTCAGGCTGAGCACAGTAGACTCTTCCTCGTTTCAAAAACATTGCCTCTCCTCTGGGTCACATGCAGCTCACACATAATGCTCCAAATAATGTTGGCTTTAGTTTCGTTTATCCATCTGAATAAAAGCACTTCTGTCTGGATACACACACGCCGAGGCGTATTAACACACAGGAAAAATGGATGAGGCATGGAAAGCAAAAAGGTTGGTCGGCTATTTCCGCTAACGCGTCGTTGTCAAACTAGCATGGACTCCGGCGAGCAAAACACACATCAAAGTAAAATCACGCCTCTTTTATTAACGTGGAGCCCCTTCTTACCTGAATGCTGCGTGAATATATTGATCCCTGGGTCGAGCACGTTGACCGCAGCAGCCCTGCCCGGCGGTGTCCCGGTGCTGCTGCCCGGTTCTCGGGGTCTCCTCCCGGCGCCGCTCCCCCGGTTCCCCTTCCCTTGGTGCGGCTGGGACGCGTGGGGCTGCGGCGGCTGGAGTCCGGTCGATGCGCCCTCACCGACGCGGCCTACCTGCTGTCCCATCCCCGGTGGTGGCTTGGCGTTAAAGGACGTTTGGGACGAAGCAAGCAAACCCCCCTGCTCCCCGCCTCTGGCTCACATTCCCACCTCCCCCTCCCTCCCCGAGGCTGGAGCGGCCTGGCCCGAGTAGTCTTCCTCGATCCTCCTCGCTCTTCCTCGCCGAGCCGACTAGCCCGCTGTTAGCTCGCTCGGCTAGCCCGTTAGCAGCTATCGGCGAAACCCACCCACCCTGCCTTTAACGATAAAACCGCAGCCCCGCCGTGTGACAGCGATTGTCTCACCCCCGGCGGTCCCGAGGGCGTCCGAGCAGATGTTAGCGGTACCTGGCGAACGAGATTCGGTCAAAACGCGGAGGTTTTTCAGGATCGTTTCGCCGTTGTCCGGCCGCTGCGCGCCCCCTCTGACGCCGCCATCTTTACCGCAGAGTAGGAGATGTGTTGCACAAGGCGGGGGTTCACCGCGACCCGCTGTCACCGTGATCATCCTCCACCTCTCCGGCACCGAGCGGCTCCAAACGACTGCCCGGCTCCGGTCCCAGCGGGTGGTGGGGAGGTGGAGGGGGGCTGATGTGGGCTGTCTGATCACAGAGAAAAATGCAGAAAAGCTTTCAAACACCACTATCAGCTGTTGTTCGGTCAAGAACATGCAGAGTGGTGATATAAATCAATGTTTCTCAAAGGGTTTTTTTAATTCTCTGTGCTATAAAAATCTATAACTAAGATGATATGGCATGTCTGTAATTATTGTAATTATTTTGGTCAAATAAAATCACAGAAAGTCCTTTATAACAATAACTCGGGACAAGCACAAGTCATTTATGAAGTACAAAACATAACTTAATAAATTAAAAATTAATATGTACATTTATATGTGCACATACTCAGCATCTTATAATACACATATGAGTATAAACTTAAACAGTTACTGAAATCATCAGTAATTATCTCATGTAGTCTACCTGATGATATACAAATCAATTCTAAATCTCTTATATTTCAATAGTATTTACTTGAATCATTGACCATTATTAGTATGTATATACATTTTTATATTATTACATAGCATGTGTTATATACAACCCATTCATAAAAAGATATAGTTGAACACAAGGAGTAAAGTGAACATACTTCAATTTTTTATTCTTTATAGTTCTTATACTTTGATGTGTCTTTAAAGAATTTTTCAAACATCTGTCTACATCCGAGAAAGGAACAACATACTGATTCATAAAATTTTCACCTGACACAATGAACTATTCAAGGCCAGATAACAGAGAGAGATCAGAATAAACACAAATATGACAGTAAGTAAGTAGGCAAAACTCTGCTCCCAAAAATAAATATTATGATCAAAATAAACAGTATGTCTGCAGCCTGGTTCTCTCCCCTACTGTAATTTTGATCCTTATTAACAAAATCTCAAAGGCATAAACCAAGCATTAATGCTTCAACCAGATGTGGAGCTCTCATGAGTTCCTAACTAGAAAGTACCGCAGGGCATACCAATAGTTCTGCTATTATCTGTACATGTTAAAAAAATAAGGTGCTGGTACTTGTGTTTGTCAATATAAAATTTGTACGGGACTGGAGAAGCATATCCTGCTCCTGAACACAATCACAGCCAATTTGAGCAGAGGAAGGATCAAATGTAAAAACTTTTAATACAGTGCCACCTTGTGGTCACACAGTTTGTGGAAGTGCAGAGTTTTCCATTGCTGGTTTTTACTTTGTATTGCACATCTTATCATTCACAAGAGTGAATGCAGAGTCTCCCTGCATTAAAATGTCAGAATTGGCAACATGAACTGTGCATTAACTTCGTGGTTTCCTCAAAAAAAAGAAAAGAAAAATACAAATGTGTAAACACACAATTTCAAGACCACGGGAACTAAAAGCAAACTGAGAATATAAATTCCTTATTATATTAGTTTGACATTTCCTGCTTTGTAAAATGTATACTTTTATGTTTTAAACAACACTGTGTCATTTAATGTACTCTGACAAAGCAAACTGTAATCCTTAGTGCTAATCAAGTATCATCACTGTTTCAGTGTCATAACATTTGAGCAGCCAGCTGCAACACTTACAGTCATAATTACTCTGCAGTTATTCCTCATTCACATAACTCTCAGTACTGGTCATGAACAAAATAAAACATCATCATCATAATAAACCAGATCAACTGAAAATATTTGAATCAATACATTCAGCAGTCACAGAATATATTAACTTCTTACAATAGAGTTGTCTTTTCCTTTTTTGTTTAACATTTTCTTTTACTGAGTTCAGTGCCAAGATTTTGAATGTGCCCGCCATCCTTTTGGGTTGACAGCTGGACATAAAGAGAAAAGTTTGTGTTGATTTGGGATTTGGGAAACATGAGTTCATCACAGTTTCAATTTGAATATAAAATAATTTTAACTATATAACTATATCAGCATGTCAAAGGCTACCTTAATTGTCCTCTGCAATAACTGCAATCTTAAACTCATAATAAAGAGGCCAGTTCCTTATAGATTTATACAAGACATTGAACAGTGGCCATTTTTCAAAAGAAATCTTACTGGCAGTGAAAATAAATAGTCTTTTCAAACAGAATGTTATTTATAATAGAGAAGTAATTACAAACTTACTCTTACACATTAACTTTTACTGCATATGTGAATGATTGTATTAAGCTTAAGCTGCCATATCATAATTGCCACTATCATATTGGCAAATGGAGCTTTTTCACAGTTGATCAAGGCAAAAGTAATGGGGATGCATCTGAAAAATAAATAGTGCATAAAAAATAAAATGTTCACATGTAGTTTTATGTGAACTTGTAATTTTGTTGGGTTTGTTGAAAATATAAAATTGGTAAGTATGGCATCGCTTTGACTTTTCTTTTAGAATGAAGAACATTTTGGATCTGGTCCACACATTCAAACACAGACACAGTCATGACCCTAGTGCAATAAAGTAAAACAAACATGAAAGATCAGAAGTTATAACAGTAACAGAAAGGCTGGTTAGATTTATACTGATCAGTGAAGGTCCTCGGCAGTAGTCCAAAACGTAGATCACAGCCCATCAGAGTCCGCCGTCAGGCCTCTCTGACAGGTCCAGGAGCGAGGCTTCAGTAACTCAAGGAACGATGGCTGAAATAAATATAATAAAAAACACCACATGAAGCATGTGTCTATGTTTACGAGGTGCAAAGAAAAACCTTAAGCCGAATTGCGATAAACGACATTTCTGTGTTTAGAATGTAACATTTCATCAGACTACACCAGCAATGCTGCAGGAGTTACCTCCTTCAGGGGGCAGTAGCGCTGAGCATACCACTCCTGGGAGTACAGACAGATAATTACTCCCTGACCCAAGAAGAGGGATGTCCACATGATTATGTTCCAGATGGGACCTTTCCTTTGGTCATGCAGAATAAAGTTGAACATCACTGTGAAAGGGTGAGAAATGAAGAGGAGGGTGGAAATGCAATGAAAAGATGAGTGCAGAGAGACATAACAGGGTTTAGTGTGCATCATAACACAGACAGAATAATAACGTTTATTAGGTTTAGCTGAATTTTCAAGAAAGTCTGAGTGACTGATTACACAATATATGTGGTGTGAGAATAGTGAGGAGCACTGAGGTAATTTATCTTACTTCCAAAGCACATAAAGAGGCAGAAGAGCACGGGATAGAAGAAGCCAAAACAGATGGCAAGAATGTACTCGTGGACCACTGCGGACACTGTAAACACAAACAGCATGGCTGCTGGTCTGAAACGCTTCTGAGACATCTGAAGTGACAACAGCAGAGAGAACAGCGTCAAAACAACAGTGGCACACTGGCTCAATCTGGTCAGTGCTTTTTTACATCAGCAATAACTCAGAAAACATGTTTGATGGCTTTTCACATTGATGTTATGATATCATCTATATTTAAAATAATCGATAAATAATAGCAAACCCGCTCACCCACAGGAAGTCCCGGTACACATAGTAGTACAGCCAGTCATGGACCACTACATTCCAAGTACGATAATAATTGGCGAAAGAGGTTGAATTCCACCAATCCTGTGATGTGTGATCAAATTTAAGTCAACCACAACATAGGAACTTATTTGAAATTTTGCCACAGCTGGCAGTGACAGTAGAAGTACCTTATAAAACATCCTGTCAGCGAAGCGGAGCATCTCAGCAAATGCATTAAGCCAACAGTGGAGGAAGGCAAAGAATGCCAGGAAGAGCACCAAAACTCCTGCAAATGAAAGGAAATACAGAAAACGTTGAAAGAAAATGTGACTGATGTATTTACTCTGACTTCTGCATCTCCAAGGGGTGAATGAGGGGGTATTTGTTTAGAAGGGTCAACAAACCAGTGGCCGATCTTACCTGGCAAGATGGAGTTAAAGACACAGAGGACCATGGCCCTCAGGTCAAACAGCTGCAGACTGATGCTGCGGAACTGAGGGATGCATAGCCGCACAAAGACGTAATAGGCATAAAACAGACTGCCTAGTACCTGTGGAGTGGAAATAGTTGAAACTGTCAGAAGAATTGGCCACTATCTTCTCTCTTAAGCAAGGTTGAAGTGCGAAAGAAGTTGATACCTGAAGTAACTTTGTGGCCACGTAGCCCCATCTGATCACTGGGTTCCTGCATTAAGTGTGAACCAAGGCTTTACTAAACACATGAGCTGCTGTATAGGGAAAAAGAACACAAGCAAAGAGAGGATCTGTTTACCTGGGGTACTTGTCTCTGTAGATGAGCGTGGGAGCAAACAGAAAGTAGAGATACTGTGAAACCTGAGGGACCGCTGGGCTGGGGCCTATAGATGACAAGAGAGACTGCTTATCAACATAAGGATAAAAGGAAAAGGGAACACAGTAGCACGGAGAAAGAAATGGGGTAATGTGGCAAATAAAAACAATACATGGATATACAAGGAAAAAACTTTTTGTAGCTGTAAAGTTACATACTGGTCTTGTCTTTGGCCCACGTCAATACTCTTGGTACGTTCTCCCTGACAAAGGAGTGTGCTTTCATCATGAGACGCACCTGCAATTAGATAAATAAAAACAGACTACGTTTTCCACGGGTTAAATTCAGGAAGGAAAGGAGAGTTTATATAGCTCATTTCAAAGAAATATGGCATAATGCAACACGCTAACTGTGGATCTGGTCCCACTGATTAAATTAAAAGCAACCACTGTGGTCATCTACCTGCTCCAGGATGATGATGAAGCAGGATGCAGGTGGCAAACTGTTGGTCACCACCACATATGTAGGCAGGAATCCCAGACCCAGAGCTTGGTAGAGCAGGAATACAGAACCAAACAGCAAACTGTACAACCTTGGGTGACTATAAGAGCCAGACTGGGTCTGGGACCACAGGTGGAACAGGGTGAAGGGAACCAGCAACACGGACAGGAACATGCAGATCCAGGTGCACACCACCAGAGGGAACTGTCCAAATACGTAGACCAGCAGGTCAAAGTCCAGCACCAGTCTGTGGAATAATATACGAATGTGAGAAACTTGAAAGATCTTACCAAGCTCAACAGTGATAGCTATTTAGGGAACTGATTACTTCCACAAAAGCAAACAAAACAGAAAAGATTTGTTAACTGACTTAATTAACAAGGTTCAAAACGCATTTATACTAACTGACAAGGTGACAAAATGATAAGGCATGATACATAGCGGTCATCTATATTACCTGCCTTCATCAATGAAATCTACCACCAATGTACTGAGGATAAAGAGAATGAGCAGGGCAATAAACATGTGGTAGATAGTCCGGATGTGGTTCACCTCAAACAGCTCACTGCAGACAAACAGACAGCAGGTGTTTAGAATCTGTATGGATGTCAACAAATAATCTTGGAGCAGAGGAAAACTCAAGTGTACTATAACAAACAAATGTTGCAATATACTTTAGCAATATTTACATTTCTTTCAAATCAGTGTGTCAACTTACTCTAGGAGGGACCTGCGACTGACAAACTGCTTGCCCTGGCCATGTGGAGGCCGAAAATGCCTGTAGGAAAACAGAGCGTGTCAGTGTCAGTGAACAAGTGTGTTTTTGTTGTTGAAATGGGAAAAGTTTGTTTGTATGTATGTGCTGAAAACCACACAAATCTTGTATGTAGTGAAACTTGCTTCGATAGGCCAGAAGATGGTAAGGGCAGCACCTGAGTTTGCTCCTCTCTTTATCCGAGAGTGGAGGTGAGAAGACGGCAGGTACGGGTGCAGGCTCCAAGCTGGCCGACTCCTCAATAAGACTGTCCATGAAGTCATTCACCTGACTGTCAAACTGACGCATCAGGTCACTCTTCAGGAACTGAGGAGGAAAGGTTATCATTCATCGTCTGCAAATACTTCAACAAATACGTTTTTTTTTTTATTTATGCAGAAATAACTAGGTTCCTGCTGAATATTTCACAAGGATTGGAGCAGAGATTTACTAATCAAAAGGTGAGAAGATTCATAGTGACAGCTATATTGGACATTTAATAATGACCCAGCTCAAGAGAGAAGACATTGTTATAAAGGTAGAAATGATTTTCTCAAGTGCCCTTGTGTCCTTGTGCAATCCGCTGAAGCACTTTCGCAGTCATCAGCAGTTGCTCTGTAGAAATATTTAGCACATTCCTTTAAGGTGGATTTTTTGGACAAATCCACTGAAGAAATACCGTGGTTTTCCAACAAAACACATTTTCACAACCTGCATATAGGCCCTGGCAATAGAGAGTAAATTTGTAGCACTTTTGAATGTATTATGAAATGGTTCTTTCTATGAGAAGTCAAATACAACCTACAGTTTTTCCCTGCCACAAACAGCTGTATAAGCATTGTGATGACACTTTAACTGTTTAATTTACGTGTCACTGTCATTTTACTGTAGGTGTGACAGACAGCAGACTGCAACTATTACACGCAGTATTGTGCAACTGCTTGAATGTATACTGTACTCATTTAACCACAGGTACCTTTTGTAAGCTCTAAAATAAAAAATAAAAAAAAACATGATGAGCAAAACTAAAACTAAACTACATTATTTATGACAGCAAACCCAAAACCAACCCAATTTAAAGTAGCTATTTCATGGAGGGTGTTCAAAGTGGTTCATCCTAACATGCAGGTTGAGCCATCTTTTAACCCACATTACTGACTTACTAACCTCTGCCTTTCTTTTCAGTTGTAGCTTTTTGCTGATCACATGTTCCACTTCAATTTTTCCTGAAAATGGAAAGAGAGCATGCAAGTCTGAAAATATAATAACATAACAATTGTCAACATGCTGCTGAGTAATCTTTCAACTTCGTCATAAAGCTAAGACGTCGCACACACCCAAATTAATGACAGAGCTAACAGAGTTGTCAGGTTACCTTGACTCAACAGAACTTCGACCTGGGAAAGGCAAACATCAATTCAAGTCAAATATTTCTATAAATGACCAACAGATTATCTACCAGTAGCTATCTGTGGGGCATTTGAGGAGATGATGCATAAATTACTCTTTGTTATTGTTTTATTGTTTAAACAGTATTAAAATCTAGCCCAAAATAAAAAAGCTTCTTTGAGAGACTGAAATTTTCGACAGTGATTGAAAGACAATTATTATATTATATTATCAGATACAATCTGGCAAATAGCAGAAGTCAGATGACAGATCAGCTTTTAGATCTAGTGTTGCAAAATCCAAAAGGAGACACACCTATGTTAGTGTGTTGCAAGTACAATCTGGTGTCTGCCAAGCTAAGCAAATTTGATGGCTTGTGGCTAAGGTTACTGTAGGTTATTAGTCTAGCCAGCTGCCTGATGATGAACAAGTTGGTAAGTTGTTGTCACAGAAACAGAGAAAGGCAGTAGCAGAAGTGCTCCACCCATCACACAGGATGACAAATAGCAAAGCAAACAAAGAAACATCCTGAACTTGTAACAAAGACAGAGAGCCTACAAATTACACTTAATTAGCATTACTTCCTATCCTCCCCCCTTTTTTAAAGTCATCAGTATTTTTATTCTAAATACACAGAGAGCTCATGTTGCCTAAGAACATGTCAGACCTCAGTTTGACATTTGTCAAATTTGTCATTTTTCCTCATGATCAGTGACCATCACTTCTTGTCAGTGTCACTACATGTGGTTAGATGACAGCATCAGCCAATTTATGAGTAAATATGTCATTGCCCATCACCCAGTTACCCACACTGTAAGTGAAGCACAGATCACATCATCCCATGATGTGTCTCCAGTGACTAACACATCTTAGGAAATTCACTGAAATAAAAAAAACCCTCAAATGTCACGGCAACAAGAGGTCAGTGTCCTCTCCCTTGGCACTGCTGATGAGGAAGTTGAGCTTTTCTTACCATTGCTGGTAATGTGGTTGTCTCCGCTGCCATCCAAAGCAGAGCTGTCCAAATCAGGATCGGGGAAGGCGGGAATCTTGGGAATGGCTCGGCAACGAGACCGGAGGACACCATCACCTCCACTCTCCATCCTGAAGGAGGAAACAGTTGACTTCACTTAAGCAAAGTAAAAAAAAACACAGACGACAATCAGACCACTCTCACATGACGCCTGCACGCTGGACAGACGGCTAACACCTAAGTTAGCTGGCGTTATTGTTAAAGTGTGACAGGGGGCTGTGAAGTCCTGACCTAACAACACAGCTAAATAAACACCCAGCTATCTTCATGTAGTCTCAATGACTCTGACAGCCATGCCTCTGGCCGCAACACCAGATAACACCCAGTCAAATTAGCCAACTTGTTGACGTCCGCAGCGATTGACAGAAACACTGACATCGAGAGGAAACATACACACATACACATATATATATATATATATATATATATATATATATATACATAAAAAATGGAGCCCGGATACCTTCTGGCTTAGGAGTCGACCTTTCCCGAGCAGAAACTCAGATGTTTCGCCTCCTTTAATCACAACAGACAATCCGTGCTGCTGTTCACCTTCCCCATTGTGTTACCAGAGGAGATGAGGAGCCCGCTGATTGGTCCAAAGTCTCTCCTCCTTTCGACGTCACGGGCGCTGTCATCAGCGTAGGTGTGTAAACCATGTGAGTTATTTTTTTATCTCTTATGTCTCTTCATATTCACTTTCAGCCGTTTATGTTTGTCGTATTTCATTTAATTGATGTCTGCTTCTTTTGCACACCGATGATTATACCAAAATGACCATGACCTACTAGATGTCTGCATGTGCAACTTTCAATAAAGTTTATATAAAAAAGACGTATAAACTATTTAAACTTTTAAGAGATGCATTGTTGTGAATTGTAGCTTCTCTTGTGGATGTCTAGAAACTGTTGTGGCCAATGATTGTGAAGAATTTCAGTCAAAAAGAAAAGAAAAGAAAAGAAAAGAAAAAAAGTTTATTAGTGAAAATATTGATGAAAGTTTTGTTTTTAGTTTGGGAGAATGAATACTTCTCTTGGACAATGAAGCAGGATTTTTTTTCTTTTTCTTTTTTATAGAAAAAGAATAATAAATAATTACCATCCCACAAAAAAGTTGCAATTAATCAAAATATTTTGGGCAGTGTGGCACTGCTCTACTTACATTACTTGGTAATTCATCTTTGTTTATATTCCTTTTGTTCAGAGGTGTATATAATTCAGTATTTTCCCTAATTCTGTGACATAATGACAATTATTTTCCTTTTTATTAAAAGGTTTTAACTAAAGTTAAAGAGTAAATTCATACAAGTAGTAGGAAACACTGAACTAAGTAAAACTGTTGCAGACTTTATAAGTGTCACAAACTGAAGGTCACATGTGAATGAGCGCCAGAGTAAAAACAAGAAGGCATGTATGATCTAAAGGAAATTCTAATAAAAATAAAAGATATTTTTATTTGTAATAAGTAATACTCTAAATGTTTTTTTTGACTCTCTGTGCCCTCTAAAGTGTGATGTAATGGTTATAGAACATAAATTGAACTGGTCCCATGAGTTGAGTGTGGCAAATTTACAGAATTTCCCTGGTGAGGTTGAATAGAGGTTTATGTTCTTAAATACAATTAACCTCACAGACACAGGGACACATTATGAAAATAATGAACAACTACACTATCTAGTATAATCACATCCTTTCCAACTGAGGACACATATAACCACAGATTTTCTTCTAGCCTGTGTGGGGAAAGAGGGGGAATGAGGATCTTGAAAGAACATTTGGTAAAAGGCAGTCATATCATATTTAGCTGATTCTGTATAGTCTGTTGGAAGAGACTCTGAGGTTCAGGCAATCTCAGCTGCCTGCCTGTAGGTACAAGGTCATTCTGTGATGTGTTCTGACAGCAGTACATAATCAAAACAGCCAAAAGACATGTTTCAAATGTTCCCATGGTTAGCATTATGTATGGGAACTGTTGCCCAACCGTATTTTGACTTCTGTAAATCCCTGAACTGAGTAAAAATAATAAAAATACAACAGATGCGCATGGTTCGATTTCATTCCATATGTTCACAAGTCAATTTTATTTTGATGGTGTTGCAGATCATTCTCCTGCAAGAATAATGATACACTGAACACTGAACTGTGTAGTAACATAAACACTAAGTCATCTTCATCTAAGTCATCTTCATAAACATTTAATAAACAGTTATAAAATGTTTCATATGACAACTGTAATAGTGACAAATTTAATAAATATTTACAAAAACACACCACTGAGCTAATGAATCTTAAATTGTTCATGTAAAATATCTAGAAACTGCTTTTGATATAAAAGAGATATTTACACATTTTCATTATGCACAGGCTCACACACAGAGAAAAAAAAACCACACACACGCACACCATTATTGGTCACAAGAAGCAGAGGGGTCCCAGAACAATAGTGATCTCAGGGACGACGAGGTGAGAGAGCGACCACATCTCTACACCCAGATCTCTGACAGGAAGTAACTCCATGTCACCTCGGTGCAGCTCTGTGCTTCCCCGAACCATCACAACTACCTCCATCTGCAAACCGATCAGACAGAAGAGACGTGAAGAGAACATGCGTACTTTTCTTTTAGTGGATTTATAAAATACTCTTATAGAACTGCAACAATTAGTCAGTTAATTGATTAGTTGCCAACTATTCAATTAATAGCCAACAGTGAATCTTTTTGAGGATTTTTTCAAGAAAAAGTGTCAGAATTTTCTAATTTTGGATTCCCAAATGTGAATATTTTCATAAACTGACAATTTCTTTAGACCTCTGTAACAGTAAACTGAATAGCTTTAGGTTATGGACAAAAAAAAGATATTTGAAGATGTCACCTAGGGCTTTGGGAAACAGTGATCACCATTTTCGAATAATGAAGAAAATGATCCTCTGAACACAAGGTTGTGTGCATGTAGAAATCAAAAACTTCAACAACTTTTAAACCTTCACACATGAGAAAATAAAAATGATATAAATAAAATAACTTAAAAATGGTCCTCCAAAAATGTTTTTCCTTACCTTTTACACATCTGAAAAAAAGTAACTTAGAAAGAATATGCTGGCAATAAACTTTCACAACTTTTCACTAGTTCTTCAGTCAAAAACACAGGAAAGAAACCATTGTTTATATGACTTAGGAAATGGATCACCAGAATTTTTTGTCCAACTTGTCTCTCAGGGTTACTGTACAAAGGTGCCAGAAATTGACAAAAATTGCGGGTTTCACAACAACAAAATTTTTAAGTCTTACCTCACAGCCTCGCCTGGAGACTGTGGTAAGGTGTGATATAATTTCTTTGCCAGAGTCTCCCATGAAGTGAACGATCCTATTGGCTGAATTAGTTGTGCCAGCAGTACTGAAGTGGTTTGCTGTGCAGCTGACAGTCATGTGCTGGAAAGACGTGTGGCTGTGTAACCGTAGAAACCTCAGCTGGACAACATCCACACCAGCATACTCAAACTATCAGAGAGAAATAATTTGATTTTACGTTTGAGGAGAAGGCTCACTGATGTTAGTCAGTCACTGTCACTGATGTATGTTAGGCTCACTCATTTTTTAGTCGTACTTCATGATCCACAATCAATCCACAAATGTGTTACAATCTTACCTTGTTTCCATCATGCTGCTGACTAAACCAGTGGACAGACATCTTTGAGTTCTTCTTCTCTGGTTCCCAGTTTAATTTAATCTAAAGAACAGAACATTACTGATATTTTTAAAGACATTCTTGGTGCAATCTTATTTGTGTATTTACATTTATCAAAAAAGTATGTATAGTAATACCATTCTTTCACAGGAGTTATTTTTATTGATAAGCCCACACTACCTTGGGTAAAACAGTTCTATGCAGGCAGCTTCCTGCTGAAAAATCAATTCAAATCGCACACACTGGTCTCTCAAAGATGAACCAGAAATGTTATTATATGTTATATACAGTATGTATATTGAGATATAAACCCATGAGATCGTAAGATGTTGTTGTTACAGTGAAAAACAATGTTTTCTGTGTTCTTGTAACTGTGCCATGGCCTACCACAATAAAGTGAACCCATTCCTCACCCAGCACTTAGCCCCTTTAAGTGAAAATAACTGTACCTGTGACTGTAAAGGGTCAATGCAGGTTGTTCCTCCTGCTGTGAAGTTACAGAATACCTTCACAGCATCATAGGGACAGCCCTGGTTGGGGTCCATGTAAAAGAAACCTGAAAGGTAATGGACTTGAGTTCCTGAACATTCACAGTCTGGTGTACAGTGCATCATTCTGATCATATTGAGACCCTCACCATCATTCAGATGTGGGTGTATGAGTCCCAGCTCGTAGCAGGTGGTGGCAGGGTCGTCTTTGGTTCCCAGGGGCCAGCTGAAGGATTTCTCAGCCTCATCTCCTTGAGGCCATCTCCTGGACATTGATCTGGGATGCTACAGAGGAATCCATCATTCAGTCACTCAACCAAACATTTGATCAGTCAGCCAACTATCAATTATAATCCATGAACACAAAGCATAAGTGAGCACAACGCAGTGTGAGGACATTATAAATAAAGTGTCCATGAAAAGAAAGCTTGTACCAACTTTTTGTTGTCCTTCCCTTTGCTTCAAGAGGCTGGGTTTTTGTCTTGATCTTGGATTTTTCAGTTTTGATTTCGTACTGGGTCTTGTTCTAAGCCCAAGCTCAGATTTTTGTGTAGGCCTGCGCTTGCCTGGTGGACCTGGTTTTCCCTGCGAAACAAATGAAAACCTCTTTGTCTTCAAGCAGTAGTCACAGCCATCAAACTTCAAAGGCATCATATAGCTTTACAGTATGTTACAGTTAAGTTTGTTTATCAGGGCAAACATTTTTTTCTTTTTTTTTTGTATTGTGTAAGCAAAACGTCTTACTGGAGGTCCACGCTTGCCCTTCACTCCCTTTGGTCCTCTTCCACCTCTTCCACCTTTCATCCCCTGTAAAGGCAACCAAGGTAATGATAAAGCCAACAAAAAGTGATGAAAGACTGAAATAATGTCAGATGGGCTACATTAGTTGTCCACAGAAACTGAAAAGTATACATGTATTTTCAGGATGCTGACTTTTCCGATAAAACAGAAATAAAACCCACTATTACTCTGTGATTAGACCAGGTCCTGGAAGATGCACAAACCTGCTGTTGAAGTCATAAATAAAAATCAGCAAATATAAAAAAAGTTTCTCACCTTCTTGCCAAGCTGGCCCTGTAATAAAGACAGAACAGAAATAACTTCAATAAAATCATTTAGTAAATTATTTTATATAGCAGTATCAAGTATTGAAGCAACCTACAGGGAGTCCAAAGAAGCCTTTTTGCCCACGTGGACCGCGAGGACCGGTATCCCCCTGTGAGAATCAGTCAATTGATTAATAATTTGCTACCTGTTAAAATACAATGCAAAAGGAAAAGTAAAATATAACTTACCTGCTTTCCTTTATGACCTTGTTGACCTTTCAGCCCCTGCAAACCAGGATTTCCCTGAGATAAGTTAATAAGTTGATGAGATAAGTTAGAAATGTGGTGGATTAACTGAAATGATTCCTTTTTCGTAATTAAATGATTTCATATTTCAAAACCAACCTTTAGACCTGGTGGTCCGACTGGTCCCAGTATTCCTGTGTCACCTGGGTGACCCTGTAGATGAAGAAAAAATGGATGACACTGACTTAAGAAGCGCTCCTTACAGAAAGTATTATGAGATAAGTATTCACTTACAATATATGGGTAAGGAACATTGGTAAATATAAAAAAATCAAATATGTTTTTATGTAAAGTGTCTTTCAAGTGACTTTTACCTTCAAGCCAGTAATTCCAGGCTCGCCCTTCTCCCCCCTCAGTCCTGGAATAGCCTGTAACAAGACCAGCAATGATGCAAACGTTGCTGGAAAAGGTATTATGTTCATTTTTAGTGATATTATCATCTGCTGCTGAACAAACATGTGTACCTTTGGCCCCGCTGGTCCAGGAGGTGGCTGTTTTCCTTTTGGTCCAGCTTTACCCTGAAGTGAATTACATAAATGATAAATATATTCACAGTGACCACGTTGTACACCTAAATATGAGTTTTATCTTCAAAATAAATTTACGACACAACATGATATTGAACCTTGAACCCTGGTGCTCCAATATTTCCCCGAATCCCAGGAGGTCCAGGTTGTCCCTAAAGCATGACATGATTCAAGTGTGCTTAATGTAAAGTATATGAATAAAATTCCCTTGGTTTTATGGTACAGTGTTGCATATTATAGGTATCTGTTTGGAGAGTACCATTTTGCCAGGCCTGCCAGGTGGCCCAGGAGCTCCTCTGAAACCAGTATCGCCCTTTGGGAGGATCAGGAGAGGGGCTGGTTTTAGTGACAAGGTTGAACAACAGACTAATTTGCAGCGTGGTACATTTCACTTACCGGGTCTCCTTCATTACCCTCAACCCCGAGTAATCCATCCAAACCACTTTGACCCTGAGAGCAAAATCACAAGACAAGGAACCAATCATCAACAAATTCCTCACTTGAACTTTTTTTGTGTGCTAAAGTATGACACCATCATAACAGTTCATGTTACGACGGAAGTGTAACGTCTTGGGTTGCATGTTAAATTAATGTCAAAACTCGAAAAGAGCAGTGATGTATGCATTTTATCTGTCAAAAGGGATACTTGCAGGTTTTCCAGGTCGTCCAGCAGGTCCTGGTCTACCCACTGGGCCCCCAGCTCCCTACAAAAATAGATGTCATTAGACAAGCTCTATTGTCCAGACTGAGACTGTGAGCCCCAAAGTGATATTTGGATTTGTTAATTTAATCATACCTTTAATTCATATTAAATATCATCAGAAATCAACAATAAGATGGTTTGTATGAAGATATGAACTGCATTACTGAAGAAAACTAAAATATAACATTGAATTCAACTCACAGTTTTTCCAGGGGCTCCTTTGTTTCCTTTCCTTCCAGACGTGGCTCTTTTTCCCTTTACAGTACAATGACATTATCTCCATTATGACAACATTGTTTTACTTATTTCATCTTTAGATTTTCATCTGAGCTGAACAATTGCTTCCCCTACCTTTGGCCCCTGAATTCCTTTAGTTCCTGGAAGACCAGGAGGACCAGCAGGACCAGCTCGACCTTTTGCACCTGGAGTGCCAATGAACCCCACCTTCCCCACACTCCCCTTAAAAAGACATACATATAAATAAAACCATAACATGATGTCCATTTACTGAGGAAACAGATTTTTGGACCTGGTAAAAGCCCAGAACATTCAGTAAGACTGATCTAATGACAAAGGCTGAGAACTGCAAACCCAAATGTGACAAGTTACCATTGTGCCTCTTGTGCCGGGCTCTCCCTTGGTTCCCCTCTGACCTCTAATGCCCTGGGGATTACAGACAGTTACACACAGACACTGTGTCACTGTGGTTACATCTTTATAGACGCCATTCAGTATGCTTGACCAAATTAATGATGGCCACAGGGTGCAACACATAATGAGATCCCACCATGTCTCCTTTGATTCCGGGAAGGCCGAGCTCTCCATTCTCACCGTGAATGCCCTGAGTTGCAAAACATACACAAGAAACAACATTACATTTGTTAAGTGAACCCTACAGCTAGACAGATCATACTTACACCACTGAATGACTAAATGGTACATTATACCTTTGGTCCAGGGGCTCCAGCTTTGCCCTCAACACCTCTCTTGCCTGGCAAACCCTGAAAAAACAGTTGAGTCATATTTGTTTTTAATGGCTACCTTGATGGGCTTCACAATTTTATGCATTGTATAATGTATTTAAGAGGTGCTAAACAGAAGCAGAGAGAACTGCTGCTTTTACTGCTTCCAAGTGGTAGAAATTGTCAACATTGCAAATGCGTCATACTTGCTATACATTTCACTGTAATCATACATTTCACTGTAATTATACCCTGTATTATTAAATGTGACAAATAAATCTGAACTTGCTACAAACATAATAAAATGTTAGTTTCCTCTCAAATAAAATTATGTGTTAAATTGATTAATACCACATTAAGTCTAATAACACTTACCGGTGTTGATGGTCCAATTTGCCCAGATAGACCTATGCTGCCGGGGGGACCCTGAAATGAGAAAACATTAGTCTTACGATGTTTATTTACAGCTGTTTCACAATAAAAAAAGAGTATATAATAAAAGAATATACGGCATCTTAAAGGAAATGTTGGACATCAATAGTGATCAAAGACTGCAACTAACAGTTTGACCCTGGAGCCCCTTATGGCCTTTGGCACCTGCTGGCCCAGTGTTGCCCCCTGGTCCGAACTGTCCAGGGGTGCCTGATGAACCTCTGCTGCCTGGCTCACCCTGCGAAAAGTATCATCATCACTAATTTAATTTCATCATTCACTGTTTCTGTTTTTTTATTTCTAATAATTAATTTCTAAGTCCAATGTTGCTTCTGACTGACCTTGAGACCTGGGACACCTGGTTTTCCTCTGTCCCCTGGTGCACCCCTGTATCCCTATAAAAGACCATTGAAGTGTGATAAGGGCACAGGGGACATCATCGACTGATTTTCATTCACATTTCAGAAATGATGGGTACACTTCAGTTAGTTTCAGAATGGATCAGTGGTTGCAAGGCAGCCTGACTTTTGGATTCTGAATATCATTAATTTTACACTGACCAAAGTGAGAGGGGGTACATTATCCAGTAAACACTTTAGGAACCTACTACCCACCTGTTTCCCTGGTGGCCCCTTTGTTCCCTGTGGCCCTTGGTTGCCTCTGATTCCTTCAGCTCCTTTTGGCCCTTTCTTTCCGGGATGCCCTGTGGTCCCCTTGTCCCCCTAAAATACAAGTAAAGAAAAGTTTGTCTACATGCCAAGAACACTAGAAGAACTACAAGAAACTATTCACACTTCTTTCCACTGTTTTGACAATGAAATGACTCATTTACTTACAGAGATGCCTTTTTGTCCAGCCGGTCCCTCAGGTCCCCTTAGTCCGACTGGACCCTAAATACAAAAGCACTGGGTTACTCATACACGAGTCTTAACTGCATAGGCCTCTAATCCTGTGATTTTAGAAAATCAGACATTTTAGTGCCTTTGCATTCAACTGAAAAAGATCTGCAACAAACACAGTCTAATCAATCTACCTCCTCACCATCGAGACCAGCAACTCCCTCCTGCCCTGAAGCTCCTCTGGATCCCTGAGAAGACGACATGTAGAGATATACAGAAACATCCGAGTGA